>JAVSCE010018857.1:0-137331 GCA_032199065.1 Smutsia gigantea
GTAAATGGGAGATAATGTTATCTAATATGTATAATGGAATAGCTTTCAGCTAATATGCATCTCTTTCAGCTCTGAAAATCCTACGGGAAAGTCACTGCTATCGCCTCTCTATTGGGAAAGTGGCCTGGCAATGCAATGACTTGCCCATGTGTACAGATGTAATCTATGGTGAAGGTGATAGCGGAGACTCCCAGGGACTCAAGTCTGGCCACAGCAGACCCTGACCTGCAGCTCTAGGCCCTGGCCGGCTTCTGACAGCGACGCTCCTGGGACTGGATATGGCCACAGCTCACCCTAGCACACTGGAAGAGTAGACAAAGCTGGAGTCGGGTTAAGAACACTCACTTTGGGGCCGGTAGACTCTCACCTTCTCTGCCTCTTCCTTGGAGGTGTGGAGAACCAGCCGGTATTTCTTTAAAATGCAACTGGGCCCTTGAACATTCAGTGTCAACTGGGACAGACTCTTTATTTCTGGGCAAGAGATAAGGCAAAGGTTTAAAGGCTCCTCGAGGCCAGCTCTCCAGGGCTGGAAGGAGGAACAGTAGGGTCAGGGGTGGGGGCCCATATGTTGGAACACCAAGGACCCTCTGCCTCCCACTCTGGCCTAGGCCTGCATCATGTCTTTGCTACTTGCTCCCTCCAGGGCCACAAGTCCGATCCTGGGTCCACCCTGAGTGAGGATGGCATTTTCCCCATACAACTGTAAGCAGTAGATGGTCCCCACAAACACCTAGAACAGGGCCTGGCACAGTCAATTCAGCGAGGGTTCCCCTCCAGCCTTGGGGTGAACCGGGACATCCTGGTCTCCTGCTCAGACCTGGAAGCTTGGTCCCAGCCTCAGGTCAGGACCAAATCCAGGGCTGCATGTGCCCAGGTCAGTCAGGGTCCTGCCTTAGGTTGTAAGAGGGTTTTTTTTAGAAGAGACTCACATACCCTTTGTGGTCTGATTCATTTAGTCTTCTCAAGCACCTTGTGAGGCTGACCATATCCCCATTTTACAGATGGCAAAACAAGGCCAGGGAAATTAACGTGCTCAAAATCACATCCGGGTAGTTTGTTATCTGATATCAGAGCCATCTTCCCATGCGGCCACGTGGCCTCTTTCTTCCCAGTTACAAGCTTCAAGTCATTGACGAGAGACTTGTCAGATCGGTTCAGAGGGGAGACACTGGCCCGGATCTGTGTTTGCTAAGGGGTGGGGCAGTGAAGCCCCAGGGGAGGGCGGAGCCCAAGGAGGAAAGGTGGTGATAGCCCCAGGTCAGTGGCTAGCTCTTCCTTGCCATCAGAATAGAACACCTTCGTGGTCCTCCTGTCTACGAGCTGACCCGGGTCAGCAGGGCTGCAGTTCACAAGCAGGATGGCACCCCAACCACTGGGACCCCAGACCCAGTTTTTCTGCAAAGAAGACAGGAATGTTGGTTCAGGAAGAAGCCAGATAAATCCTGCTTTCCAGATGCTCTCCCACATCAAGGGCAGAGACAAACCTTTCTCCAGGTTGACAGGGACCTCTAGATCAGAATTTGCCAGCTAAGGTGCTGTAGGAACAGGGAGATAACATCAGGTAAGTGGGCCAAGAGGAAAGGAGAAAAGCTAGATATGGGTTACGAGTTTCCTGTCTTCTTCCAGCTTCAAGGGAGGTGGGAACTGAGGC
Source organism: Smutsia gigantea (assembly GCA_032199065.1). Taxonomy (NCBI): domain Eukaryota; kingdom Metazoa; phylum Chordata; class Mammalia; order Pholidota; family Manidae; genus Smutsia; species Smutsia gigantea. The sequence goes on from JAVSCE010018857.1 coordinate 1,652, forward strand.
AAACTAGAAGATACACATCCCATCTGAAGGGGCAGCTAACCCCCTTTTCTAGTTGAACATATGACAGGCTAAGATACAAGCCTAGGGTCAGACATTCTAGTGTTTAGAAAAAAGCAGAAGTCAACTACATCAGTTCTGATTTGCATTGTAGCAATGTGACTTAAGAGACACTATGAAGTCCAAGTAAAGTCTGTGGGCCAGACTGGTGCTCCCCCACCGCCTCACCTTGGCCTGTTTGCCACTTGCCACCTGGACTCGCCCGCTGCGGTAGATATCCACATCCAGGGAGACACCTGGAACAGGAGGGGAAGGTCTCAGCCACCCAGACCTGCTGGACAGAGCCTTGAGGTGCTCGATCCCCCAGAGCTCCCCAGGGCTGGTATCAGGGCCAGCCAGCCTCTCCCGCATGTTGTCGGCTTAGCAAAAGAAAGTTCCTCAGAGGCAGACTGCTTCTTCTGAGCAAGCCTGGGGAGGTCCAGGTATTCAGGTGTTTCCCCCAACCTCCTGGGACTTACAAAACAAGTCCATTGCGGTCACAATGCTATTTTGTGCCACTTGGCCTCTACCCAGGTGATGCTTACCTGGAAGGCCCTCCTCTAGCATTCTGAAAAGCCCTTGGCACTCTAAGACATAGGAAGGGCTCGATCCAAGTTAACTCTGAGCCCCTTTAGAGCCTAAGGACCCAGTCTCCGCTCAAGTGTCAGCTGAGGCTCCTACTGTCTTTACATGCCTCCTCCCAACCTTCCCCGCCACAACTGACCACTGTATGCTTTCCCCTGGTCTTGATTTTGTTCATAGCTCTTGTCATCTGACCTGCTATATCCCAACCAGAATGTCCAGGCCACAGAAACAGACCTTAGCACCTGGACAGGTGTTCAGGGACCGGATGCTAAAGGAATGTTCTTGAATGAGCAAGAGGGCAAAGGATCTGGTGTGAGATGAACTGCAGACCATCCACCTCGAGTGAATCCATCCAGGGGCCCCCAGGGCATCAGATGACAGGCTGCTCCTTTAGCCCCCCTTGCTTCAGGAAAGCTGCCCGCCCTGGGCTGGGGGCACCACTCACCAAAGGCAGTGAGGTACAGCTCTGCTGTGGCCGTGGGGACTTCCTCATCAGGCTGGTAGTACGGAACCGAAACCTGCGGAGACAGCACCCAGAGCCCACGGGAACGCTGGCGGGTAGGGGCAGGACCAGGGCCCTGGGCCATGTCCCCAAGTCTGGCCTCTTGACCCTGGTCTCATGCTAGAGTTTAAGCTTCTGAAGTGTCACTGTGGGTGGGTACAGGGCCACCATGTTGTAATTCAGACTGAGAATAACCCATTGATAACATTCCAGGACTCCTCCAAGCATGTCCAGGCTGAAGCCCCACAACAGCCCATTCAGGTGGGCTCTACCCAAGGACCGGGATCAAGGAACTTGCCCCAAGTTATTCAGCCAGAATGGGTGGCACAGGATTTAAGATCCAGGTGTCCAGCTCTAGAGGTGAAGGTTTAAACTATGCTATATACCCTCCCCACTAAGCCTGCCCTCCTAGGTTCTCACCCATTGCCCCATTAGATGGGCAGTGAGGAAGTGGGGCTTCTTGTGGCTTAAGCTGCTCACTCAAAAGGAAGTAAGGTGCTTGGGTGGAGACCAGGATCGGAACACAGTCTTTCCTGTGTCCCACACCAACCTCTGCTTTCGGAGAGGCTTTTATACCTTAGACAAAGACCTGCCCTTCAGCCTTTGGCCTTGACCACAAGACCTTCCATCACAAACAAAGCAACCTAACCTGCAGCCAGGGCTACACGTTCATGCATGTGACCCACCACCTGTTCCTAAATGAAAGCTTCTGTCCAATGAAGTCAGGCATCTCAGTGGGCACTCCAGATGGTGCTGGAGGCTGGGCCTTGGGCAGAGGGCACTTCTAGGCCCCAGTTCTCACCTGGGAGATGCACAGTGCTTATCTAAATACACCACCCACCTCTTAGGGAGTCACCTGCCCCAGGCACAGGGTGTAGAAGAGGGTACTTACTACCCATTTGTCATCCCAGCTTAACCCTTGGCAACTCCAGGTTCTGCGAATGAGCCCCCAGTCCTGACATGCTTCATCAATGGTTCACACCCTCAGCATCACAGTGGAGTCACCTGGAGCACTGTGAATGATGGGAGCGTGGTCCCCCTTCCCTCAGGCTGGCCTAATTGGCGAGGGGTATGCCTGAGTATGGAGTGTCATGAAGCCCCTGTGGCTTTAATCACACTGCACACACGATCTGCTTCCAGCACAGCACTGCCGCCAACCTAGGCCGTGATGAGCCCCCTCCCGGCTGCCACATGCGCCCTGCTAAGGAGACAGCATGTGCAGGAGAAAGAGCATGGACTTGGGCTCAAATCCTGGATCTGCCCGCTCTAGTTATGCTATTTAGGTTTATATAGGTCATTCTGTGCCTCAGTTTCTTTGTGTGCAAAACACGACTCAAGATACCTGGCACACAGTGTATGTTTAAGTTTCATTAAGGTCTTTCATTGAGATCCAGAGAACCAGCTTTTGCTGGGAAGCCCATCTGAGTTAATGCTGCTAAAACCTCTGACCCAGACTTTAAAAGCAGCTAGTTTGGAAGCCTGCCGGGCGTCGTGGTCAGAGAAGCCCATGGGGAGGAGACTGACATGCTTGAGTTTGAACCCTGGGTCTGATTCCCGGCTTGGGCAGGACGCCCTTCATTAGGTGTCTTGGTGTCTTCGTTTGGAAGTGGGGTCACGGAGCGCCCACCTCCCAGGCTGGTTGGAAGCCCTGAGTCACATCAGATATGCGAAACACTTGGCACCACATTTCAGACTCAGGGCCCAGGAAATGCCAGCTGTCAGGGGGAGACCCCAGGGGTTATGCTAGCTTCCTCTCTGGTGGATTCCCTCTCACCACCAACGCCCCCTTACCTTGTCCCCATCAGTGGCAGAGCTGGGGGATACCATCCTCACCAGCACGTCCATGGGGTCAGACAGAGCCCAGCAGGTCATGGCAGCCTCTTCTTTGGTCATGACCAGGACTGTGTTGTGGATACTGACCGAGACCCCTGCAGAGCCAGCAATGGTGAAGGACTTGCACTTCTGGGGGACACACTTGGTTTGCCCGACAAGGAGAGGAGTCACCTCTCAGCCTAGAGGGTAGCTGGCATGATGGGGCCTGGCCCCTCATGCTCCCTTAGGGCTTTGGGCCTAAGGTCTGCTGGGCAGTGTGGTTCCAACCCAACTCCAGCCTTACCCCACTCCAAGGACCCCTGTGTCCTCCCTCCAGCCGAGACCCCACCTTCCCACCAAGGTTCTAGACATTACCAAAGCTACATTTCACATAAACCCCCAAGGAGGGAGGAGCCATTTGAGCCACAGGGCTCTCCAAAAGGGAAAAAATGCCACCTGGGACTTGGGAGGTCTATGCTGTAACCCTAGGGAAGACCTGGCCTCTTATGAATGAGTCACCTCCCCACTAAGGCTCCAGTTTACAGCAGCCCCCCTCACTTAATCCTCATGGCTGCCTGGAAAGCCACCTCATTCCTATTTCACGGGTAAGGACACAGAGAGGGTAAGGCACGTGTTTCTTCAAGGCCCCACAGCCTATATGGGGCAGAGGTGAGATGTAGGTCAGAATCCCACAGCGTCAGGACTTGGAGCCGACCAAACCAGGCTCGTTGAGATAAGGCAGGATCCGAAGATGCAGAGAAGGGAGGTAAATTCCCACATAATCCAGAGACAGCCCCAGGAGAGGAGCCTGGCTCCAGTCTCACTGCCCAGACCCATCCCCCAGCCGGCCCTGGCAGAGCCCCCAGCTCCTCACCCACTGAGATCCAAGCAGACCTCCAGGCCTAGCACACAAATGGTATGGACAGGGCTGTCCAGGGACAGGTGGGTGATGCTCTGGCAGGACATAGCCCAGCCCTCCGAGCTGACCACCCTCAGGCCTGCACTGCAGCCTCAGATGAACCGGGCTCTCTGCCGCCCACCCCTCTTATGGGCTCGGGGTCTCTGCAGTCCACCGCCTTGTTAAGGAGGCTTCAGCAGCTGACCAGGTGAGACTGGTTTTCTTCATGGAGACTTGCAGGGAGAAGGGGAGGTATAGAGGAGTAGGTGGGGTCAGAGCCCCTTCATCACTAATTTATTAGGCAGCTAGTGCCTGTAGACCCAGGGAGTCTGAGGCTGGCTGCTTAGGTCTCTGGTCTTCGGCTGGAATCAAGAGGGGCTCTGGGAAGCTGGGGCTTGGGACTGGTCACCCTGGGAGGACTGACTCAGCTGGAAGCTGTCAGGAGAAAATATCTGCATGAGGTTTTGGCAGCGTGTGGCCACACTTCCCAGGTTCTGGGGCCTCAGTTCTAGGGTGTGTGTTTCCTGGAAATTGATGAGGTGAGCCGGGGCTGGACCAGTACTGATTGCAAAGATGAGTTAGGAGACTTGTTAAAGCTGCAGATTCCTTGGTGTGGCAGGTCTGGGGGGTGGGGGTGGGGGTGTTCCTTGTCCACAGCTGTGTCACCATCTCCCAGCAGGGACACGGCAAGTGCTGGTGGGTGAATGAGTGGAGGACCCCCTGCACCTGCAGAGCTCAGTTCACCAGGTGCTCCCCATCCCCCCCGAGCAAACTGAGCTCAGTGAGAACTCCTGCTCCAGCCCAAGGGACTTGCCAGCTCCCCTTAAACTGTACGTTTCATGTTTTAGGTGGGGGTTATTCTTGAATAGGTACCACATTCCCATGGTTGCAAGTTTAGAAGGGGCTTGCAACAAAGTCTCCCTTCTTCTCTCTTACCCACCCAGGTCCCTCACATAGAAGAACCAGTGACATTCGTTTCTTTGTCTTTGTGGATAAAATGAAAGTTCCTGTGGCCAGGATTCTCACCTGGCCCTGGTGGGCTAGCTCACTACACACGTGTGGGCAATATGTTGCTACTGACTCTATATAAAGAGCTCCGCCCAGTGCTCTGGGCGACGTGGTGGCACGGATGCAAGGCTGCAGGAGAGCAGAGGCTGGAGTGGTGGCAGCACCGAGGACAGAGGAGCCCAGAGGCAGAGACCGGCTTGCTGCGTGCCGACTCTCTCTGAGTGAATGGGATTTTAGTGATTGAATTGCCACCGTGGAAATAAAGTTGGATATAACCCTTTCACCCCAAGAACATTTTACTGTCATTTCTTTGGTCACACTGAATCCATAGTGAACTTGCCCGGGGCTGAAACCCATTGGCAAACAGTCTTTCCAAATAAATGGTATGTATGCATGACTACGTAAGCATTATAAATATCCTCTCCTCCTTCCTTTTATGTAGTGGCAGTATATGCTACAGAGTATTCCATACCTTGCATTTTTCACTGCACAGTATCGCTTGGAGAGAAGTTCTTCATATCAGTATATAAAAAGCAGACTTATTCTTTTTCACGCAGTTGTAGAGAAAACGGAAATTCCATGGGCCAGGATTCTCACCTGCCCCTGGCCGGCTTGCCTGCTGCACACGTGCAATGCTCGCGAGTGCAGGCTTACACATGTGTTGTCAGTGGGCTATTATTGACGCTAATATAAAGAGCTCTGCCCCCCGTGCTCTGGGGCTGCAAGACAGTGGAGGGGCCCAGAGGCAGAGACTGGCTTGCTGCATTTCAGACTTGCCCTGAGGAAGGTGGGATTTTAGCACTTGACCTGCCACCATGAGGGTAAAGCTGGGCATAAACTCTTACCCACAACGTTCTATTGTTTTTTGTTCTCACTGAAGCCATGGTGGGCTTGCGCAGGGCTGAAACCCTCAGGTGAGACAGCTGTATAGGATTCTGAGTAAGGCTGTAGCACCACACATCTAAGCATTTATGTTCAGCCTTCTGCTCACCCAGGAGGCTGCGATGGGTAACCTGTGTGTGACAAGTTGGGTACTGAGTGAGGACAGCTTGGCCGGCCAGGCTTGTTAAGTCAGAATTAAAAGTAAAAATTTCTCTCCTTGCGAATTTTAAGCACCCAGCCTCCTTGTCAGGGATGGCTTCACTGGGGGCTCTTAGCAGCAGGGGGTCGGCCAGGAAGACCCTAAAAGCCCCTCTGTAGGGTTATAAGTGGCAAAACGAAGCAGGCAGGCAGGCAGGGGGTGCGTAAGGAGTGTTGCTCTCACTCTGAAGGGTTTGCTCACCCGCTGCCCATCTGCTCACAAGTCAGAGGTGAGCTGGAGGGAGGGGGTGACTCGAGGTCACTGTGGTGGATGCTACCGTGTGTCCCCTGACCCCCTTCAGGACAGAGGCACTCATTTCTGCAGCAGCTGTGGGCTGGCTCCCTGCTGCTCATTGCCAGTTCGTCTCCTGGCATGGTCTACTGCCGATTCCCAAGGCCATGCCCCCTCCTTGGGGACAGCTACTTCCCGTGCTGGGGGTAGGGAAAGGACAGACTGCTTAATTCAGGACGACTCCGAGGGCCCACCCCAGCCCCAGAGCACGCCGTGGGAATCCGTGATGCCTTTGCGGCCACTGCGTCCCAGTCCACCGTCTCCCACTGCCTCCACACTCCCCACCAGCTGTGCTTCCTGAGAGCACCGTCCCCCCAATAAACCACCGGCAGGCAGATCTCCCTCTCACAGTCTGTTTTGGGGAACCAGACATAAAACTGTTATCATACACTCTCATTTCAGACGTTCCAAAGTCGAACTCCACACAAAAGAAACCCCCAGCGTGGTTTTATAAAGTTAGATCTGCCTCTAAAAAAAAAAAAGTTACTGATGTGACATGACAGAGGTGTTAGCTAACACTAGGGTGGCAATCATACTGTAGCATACAGAGGTCATCAAATCAACACGTTGTGCACCGCGAACTTATACAATGTTATATGCCGATTATATCTGTTTAAAAAAGTTAAGTCTTGCTCCTTTCTTGTTAGGTTTTAAAGGTGGTGCAAAGTTTAGAGCTGTGGAAGGGCGGAGCTCTCCTTCTTTCTCCCCTGTCTGTCCCAGCTGGCAGACCGTGACTCCTAACCTGTTGTAGGTTGAATAATGGCCCCCAAAAGATATCAGGTCCTCATCCCTGGAACCTGTGTCATCTCAAATAGAAAAGTCTTTGCAGATGTGACTAAGAGTCTTTGAGATGAGAAGTTATCCTGTATCATCTGGGTGGATCCTGAATGTGATCACAGGGGTCTTTGTAAGAGGCAGAGGGAGGTTTGACGCACAGAAGGGGATTGCGTCCACCCAGACAGAGGCTGGAGTGATGGGGCCGCCAGACAAAGCCTGCTGGCAGAGGCCAGGAACGGCTTCTCCCCTAGAGCCCCTAAATCATCTTGATGTGACAATGATTCTGGACTTCAGTCTCCAGAACCGTGAAAGAATAATTTTCTGTTGTTTTAAGCCACCCATTTGGGGTAGTTTGCTCACACAGCCTCAGGAAGCTAACCTGTAGCCTCTGGGGAAGGGAGAGGAGTTGGGTGTTGGGAGACCAGGTAGCCGGAAAGTTCTTGCTCCCCGGCTCTGGTGTAACACGTCTCCAGGCTCCGTGGGGCTGGAGGAGGACTGGCAGCTGGCTCCTTCACAGGGGCTCCCACCCCATGAATGGCTGGGGGCTGCCTTGCATGTGCCTTGACCCCAAGGCGGCTTTGGCCACCAGCTTGTCTCTGTCCTCTGCAGCCCCAGGAATCTAGCAAAACCTTAGCTTTTGTCTCTGAGGCCCTTAGCTGCCCTAGGCTATCCCATCAGGTTTTGGGACAACCTCATACCAACATCCTTTGTACACAGTGCCCTTTCTGGTCCACAAAAAACACTCATGCATCTTCCACCCCAGAGAATTTAGCATCTTTTTGCAGGGATGGAGCAGCTGATTCTTTTCAGAGGAGCACATTCTGACGGGGTTTTATGGATCCCCTTCTCCTTAGTGGCATGCAGAGGCTTTGGATGGCCACTTTTCCCACCATCATGTTTTCCACGAGCAACTGACACACAAAACAGTATCTCTGTGTGTTTTCTGAGCATCTCAGACTCTTTGGAGCCAAGATCTGGCCTCAGTTGAAAAGACCTTGAGTCCTCAGAATTAATTTTTCTACAAAGGAACCTAAGCCCCTATGTCAGGGCCATAAAGAACACATACAGAAGACACAAGAGCTACTGACTTCATTCCCCCAAGCCCCTGGCTCCTCCCATGTGCCATGCCCAGCTCTAGGTAGTCCTCAGCCCAGCAGCAAAGGAGACGACAGCCTGCTTTATGGCGCTTTCAGGCTAGTGGAACAGAAATGGCAAATGCAAAGAATGAAGAGGATTCACTGACCATGTGGCCCCCTTGGGTTCTGGCATTACCCGGCTATTGTCCTTTTTCTCACAGGACCACATGAACAGGAGTGCAATTCTTCATCCCCACCTTGGGCTCGGAACTCGGCGGATGTCCCTCTGGGGCCCACTGAGGAGACATCTGCGGCTGGTGTGACTTCACAGCCCTGCTACAGGACTCGCTCCTCCTGGCCATGTGCCCCTGTAATCCAGTCTACTTTTTATAGTTTTATTGTGTGTCACGATGTGTGACATCAGAGGTGTGTATTTTATATGCACACAGGAAAGCGAGCGACCAGAGAACACCATATACTTCAGGATGTTCCCGCGGCTGCTCTCTGGGAGGTGACTTCAATGCCGCTTTGAGGAGGGAAGCGTCGCACACGCAGGGCCTCAGCCTGCCTCTTCCCTCCCCTCTCTCTCAAAGGCTCCGTGGGTAGCTTAGACTCAACTGGGCTCAGAGCATACATTTCAGACACCAAATGTTACATGACCAGGAGCAAAAGACACCCTAGTAACATTGGTCTTCAGAGTATGCTGGTAGCACCTTCAAGTTAGTAACATTCCATTCAACCATGAAAATGAAAGCATGAAGCCAGGAATGATCGCTTGACCTCACATACAAAGTGATTATAAAGCTTTACTGCAGCTTCTCAGAGAAGTACTGCGTTTGCAATGCCAGGGCCATCTTGGGATCTTCCCGGGGGGCTCCAGGGGTCAAGGCACAGGGGAAGGATGCAAGCCAGTGCCAGGAGGGTGCCGCCTAGAGCTCTTGCTGCGTCACAATGCAGGGGACCAGAGCTCTGGCCAGGAGCTTCCCGAGGGAGAGGACACCAGGGGGGACCAGCTCAGGGCACCATGTGCCACCACTTGAAGGAGAAGGGCTGCCGGCGCACGTTGGTGCCGCAGTGCACCTCCCCGTGCCGAATGTGATAGGTGTAGAAGTCGTTGATGAAGGTGCAGTGGAGGCCCAGCGGCTCCAGCAGGGACCGCACCTTCTCCTCCAGGCAGCAGTGGCCGTTGATGACGGGCCCGAAGGGCTTGGGGATGCCCAGGTGCTTCCCCAGCACCAGCATGTTCACCTGCAAAGACATGGGTTCCTGGGTCAGGGGCAGCAGTGGGCAGCCTGCATCACTACCCAGGCATGCCCTTCTTCAGACCTTCAGAAATAGCCCCACTTCACAGATGAGGAAACTGAGGCCCAGACAGGTAAAGTGGGCTACCTGAGCCCACCCAGCTAGTCTAGGACTTATGCACAAGTCATAGAGCCAAGGCATACCCAAGACTTATAACCAAGTTGGACTCTGGGGCCCATGCTTTTAGCACTACACTCTCCTTCCCCACCTGCCACCTTCTGGCAAACTCTGTTACTCAAGGCCCGGATCAAATGCCACCCACTCTGTAAAGCTATGCATGAACCCTGAACTCTGGCGATTAGTCACCCTTCTATCCTCCACAGCTCCACAGGAACTTAAAATATCTGTTGAATGGATGAATAAGCGACGACCTCTTTTGTAGCACTTTCCATATGCTACAACTTATGTAAATGACTCTGTTTCCTCCATTACACTGGGAGGCAGCCTGGTGAGCTCAAAGGATTAGGATTTGGGCTCCAGGCCAACGTGGGTTTGACTCCCAGCTCCTACTCAATAGCTGTGTGACTTCAGGCAGTCACTTCACCTCTCTGAGCCTCATCAGCAAAATGAGCAAAAACACATGTCCACTGCTAAAAAGATTAGGTGACATGCATGCAGAATCATAAGGATTAGGGGACATGCATGCAGAATCATGCGCTGGCACATAGGAGGGACAGAGTCAGTCTCCAGGGCTCGTGCATCATTGAAGGGGCATCTCCTTCTCTGTCGCCACTTAGATGGAGCCCATGCCGAGTGCCTTGCACTCCTAGTTTCTCGGCCTGTTCCACACCCACGTGCCTCCCCCGCGGGCTCCTGGTAGAGAGGCTCATGCTCAGGTTCCCGACAGGGGCCTCGAGAAGTGAAGGCACACAGTCAGACCTCTGCATGGGCACTGACTTCCTTTAGACACCTCATCCCCTAGCCGTTGGCATCAGCTTTCTTGCCAGAGCTGGGACACCTGGTTGGACTAAACCACAGAAGAAACAAAATGCTGGGGCCAGGGGATTTAATTCAGGGAGCCAGAGGAGGGTGCCCTCTTCTATCTGATTTTGATCAAGGAACCCTTTATTCTAAACAGAATCTTTGGTGGCACCTCAGTACATAAAACAGAAAAGGCCCAAATCATGGGGTTGGAGGCACTGCCTGGCAACTCCAGTGCCCAGTTTGACAACCACTGTGCCAGGGGCTACTGACTCCTCCCTGAACTGTAACCCCAGCACTGCAAGAGGGGGTGTCTGAGGGGCCCCACTAGAACTGGGGAAAGTTTCTGCTCGGCCCTTGGGGATTATGTGGAGAGACAGTATATGGCAGAGGGATGGTAAAAATACAGTAGGAGACTCAAGAGGGTGGTTGGGGGGTCACAGTGAAATATTCTGTGACCCACCTTCAGAGGAGTGAACCCCACCCAGTCCAAGCAGTCCTGTCTCAGCTCCTCAGAGGGGTCTTCCTGGAAGCCCCGGACTGAAGGGTTGTCTCCACCTCTATTCCCTTCCAAACACAACCTGAGGGTCTCTTGTTTGTTGCTTGTCCCCCCCCCGCCACCCCCCCAGGCCTACCCACCACAGGGAAGCCTGCAGGGGGCAGTGCAGAGTGCTGGTTAGAGCGGAGGGACCTGCAGCAGGACTCCTGGTTCCAAATCCCACCTCTTGCTAGCTGTGCGTCCCTGTGTCAGAGCCCTCACCTCTCTGTGCCTCATCTGTAAATGACAGTCTCTTCTAAATCTGTGGGTAGTTGTGAGATGCCCAAAGCCACCCTAACCCCATGTGGATGGGCAAACTACCAAGTCTCCTGGACCTGCACCCAGAGCCCAGCTGGCCTCCCTGACTTAAGGCCACTGGCAAAGTTGGGATGACACCAAAGGTCACCCCCTCACCATGTTGGGGAAAAAGGCTTCTGCCTTGAGGGTCCCTCTGGCGTCTGCCTGGAGCTTGAAGAGCTGGGGGATGTCCACGATGTCCTGCTCCTTCAGGCCCAGTTCCCGCTTCAGCACCTCGCGGTTCCAGTCGATGCAGCTCTGGGGGTGCAGGGGGAGCAGTGGGTGTGGGGAGCCCATGCAGGGAGTGGAAGGGGTGTGGGGGGCAGTGGGCATGGGCTAACAGAGGGGGGTAGCAGAGCACCTGGCCTGGTGGGGCCGACAGGGGCATGGTGCAGAGGGCGGTCTGGGTGCGGGCCTGGCCGAGGGAAGGACAGCCCCAGGGTCAGGAGGGCACTGAGGGGCACGGCCTCTTCTTCCTCCTGCCCTCCCTCCACTCTGCTCAGTCCCTCTGCCTCTGGCTTCTGCTTCTGTGTCCCCGTTTTTGCGGTCATTTTGTGTCACTCTTAGCGCTTGACCTCTCTCTGGCCTCTGTCCCTGAGGACAGAGAGGTTTGCCTGTCTTTCTCAGCCTACACTCTCCTGACTTCCTCTCTTTTCCAGGCATCACCCTGGGTCTGTTCCTTAGTGGTGCCTGAAGTCTCCTCTCGCTCTCACATGCATTTACCCAGATTCCAGGGCCTTTCACCACCAAGCCAGCATGCAGCTCGTGGAAGGCTCTGCCTCCAATTGCAGGGAAGGTGACCGGGGGTAGGGGTTAGGTCTGCCCAGGATGTGGCATCTCCTGGGCACCCAGGCAAGTACCTCCACGTATAAATTATGTTCTCTCAATTTCTTATTTGACAATATCTCCTTTATTTTCTGCTGTTTTTTTCCTGTCATGGAGAAAAAGAGAAAAACATGCAAATGAGCTTAGAGGTCAACCTCCCTCTTCCCAGTAGGTGCTGTGGGAACTCAGTTTTCCCACCTATAAAATAGAGGCAGCAATGATTCCTAACATACAGGTTTATTGTGAGCATCTGGGAGGCAAAGCCCTTTAATAAACTATTTTATTAGTATAAGTTCTCCTTTATAGTTATAATTCACTCCTTTAAATTCTCTTATCTCCAAAGGGGTCCTGTTTACTGGGAAGCAAGTATGCCCATTGTCTGCTGCCACATGACATATTACAGATAATCGGTGAAAACTCAGCCATGAGGGCTCGCCAGCCTCTGATGCTGGCCCATGTCTGTAGACTTTAATGAAGAAATAAGCTTTCATTCTGTGCCTCAGCTAGACTGAACTTTTTCTCCAGTCCTCAAACACATTTTGCTGTCTCCTACCTCTGAGCCTTTGCATTCACTGTTCCCTCTGTCTGGAACATCTCTCTTCCTCTCACCCCACCGCTTCATTTGCCTGGCCAACTCCTGCTTATCCCTCATGCTCCTGAGTAATCTTTGCCTCCTCCAGGAAGCCTCCCTTGAGCTCCTCCCAGACACCCTGCAAAGCCCCTGTTGTAGCTGTTTTCTGAACCACTTCCCCTGACTGTGAACCCTGAGGGTGGGGAGCTATTCTACCCTGTTCACACAGCATCCTTAGCACCTACCTCAGTGCCTGCACACAGCAGGTGCTTAGAGGACACCCATCGCCTGAATCTAGCCATAGACCCCATGAGGGCAGAGAAAGGACCCCAGGGCAGAACAAGGCATGGGCAACTTACTCTTGACCCCTTCAAATAGCACAGCCTCTTCATGGCCCTCCTTCAGCAGCTCCTGGAACAGTTTATAGCAGGACCTGGGGCTGGCCAGGAGCAGCCGGAAGCCCTGGAGGCAGAAATACTGGGGTCAGAATCAGCTTTGCCCCAGGGGCTCCCAGGGAGGAGGGCTCTGCCAGGGTATGGAAATGCGGGCTTGGACCGGGCTGGCAGCCTCCCCCATGTACCCTCCTGGGCTGAGGGGGAGATTGTGTCAGGCATGTAAGTCCAGGCCTCCCAGGCAGAGTGCAGAGCTGCACTTGGGAACCCAGGAAGAAGGCATGTGGCTTCCATCAGGCAGCTCCCAGACCACACCTTCCCATGCGCCGGAACAAAGCTCAGGAATTCATCCACGTGGCCCACGAAGAGCCAGTCGGAGTAGAGCTTCACCGGGGCCTGCACCTGCTGGGCGCTGAGGAAGTCCTGCAGGGCCTGGTGCATCTCCTGGCTCTCACTGCTGCCAACACAGGATGAAAGAAATGTTAGGTGAGGGGTGGGGGTCAGGGGATGACCAGCCTTGATGCTGGTATGGAAGGTAAACACAGGATCTGGGGCTGTCCAGCCTGGGTTGGTGACCCCGGTAGCTGTGTAGAGTTGGGAGTATTCCTTCACCTCACTGAGCTCCAGGTTTCTCTTGCTCTGGCCTCCATAGTCCTGTGTCATCTAGCCCCTTGTTCTTTGTCCTACCCGATCTGTTTTAGCCACTCTAGCCTTCCTGAACATACCAAGTTCATTCCTGCCTCAGGGCCTTTGCACATGCTTTTTCAGCTGCCAGAAACCCTCTACCCCAGAGCTCCAAGCAGCCATGTTGTCCTTGTCATCAGGCCTCAGCTCAAAAGCACCTTCATCCCTGGGCACCCTAACAGCTCCTACTCCTCCTCTGCCCTCTCTTTTTTGTTTTTTTTCACTATCTAAATCATCTCATTTGTTCACTTTTCTGTTATGTGTCTCTCCCACTAGAATAGTGGCAGGGACTTGTCGACTGTGTTCACGGCAGCATTCCTTCCCAGCTCCTAGCACAGAACCTGGCACATAGCAGGTGCTCAGTAAATACTCATTGACCCTAAGAGTGGAGGTGGCAGAACTGCAGTTTGAGCTTGAGCCTTCTGGGCTCCTGAGCCCGTGTTCCTTGCTCTGCACTGATTCCTCTCACATGCCCTAAAGGGTGTTGAGCCCTCTTACATTGGGAACAAGTAGGGAAGGCTTCCATTCTGGTTTCTGCTTTTCCATATGGCAACCCTGGGTGCTATCACTCTCTCTGCTTCCCTCCTCACCTGGGATAACTGCTACTCCCAATGAGAATCCTGCCCAGAGGGTAATTCTTCTTCCCCACTCTGACCGGGGGGCTCACTTCCAGGTTTCCAAAGGAGTCGAGGTCAGTAACATTTCCTGTTTGGGGCCCTCGAGTCACGTAGCCAAAATCTGGACCCTGAGATGGGAGAAGCACATGCCAAGTGTTAGATAAACTTGGTCCCTGGGTGGAGAGAGGGTGGGGTCCAGGTTGAAAGATTAACCCCGCCACCGGAAGGACTTGAGCAACTGTCAGCTGCTGGCAGAGAGCCCACAGCTGGATTATCTATGTAATGTTGAAAGAATGCTGAATCCGGGGGCAAGAAAAGGGACCAGCATTTGTTGAGTCCCTAAAGTGTGCCAGCTGCTTCAGAAACCTTAACTTGGGCATAATAACGAATCTGCAAAGCATTGTTTTTATCCTCATTTGTCAGAGAAGAAACAAGACTCCGAGCGGTGTGGGGTTCCTTCAGTTCCCACGGCCAGTTTGTGCAAAGGGCCAGGATTTGAGCTGTCTGTACGGCAGGCCCTTGTGGTCCACACCACGCACGCAGCCTCCTGACCTTGGGCTGGAGCGAGCTTGGCCGGGTGGCTGTGAGAACTCCAAGTGGATCTTCAGGAGAACTGTTGCCAACACATCTCTCCTCCCCTGGACCAGTTTCTACTGCCCTTGTAATAGACATTTATTCTCTCGCAGTTTGGGAGGTCAGAAGTCTGCAGTAAGTCTCACTAAAATCAAGGTGGGGCAGGGCTGGTTCCTTCTGCGCCCTGAGGGACAATCCATTTCTTTGCCTTTTTTAGCTTCAGGTGGCCACCTTGGCCTGTGGCCTCTTCCTCCATCTTCAAAGCACATCTCCCAGCCTCTGTTACCGCCATCACATGTCTTCTCCCACTCTGAGCCCCTCCCTGTTATAAGGACTGAGTTGATTACAGAAAACCCACCCAGATAATCCAGGAGCATCTCCCCGCCTCAAGATCCCTAACTTACTCATATCTGCAAAGTCCCTTTTGCAGTGTAAGATGGCATCAGGTTCCAGGGACTAGGACCTGGGCATGTGGGAGGGGCCATCATTCAGTCTACTGCCCGAGCTCCAGCTTTCTACAGATCGATGGGCTATACTCTGGAGCTTCTGGGGCGTCCATGGGCTCCCCGAAGGTACATTCCAAATTGTGAGCTTGGGTGCACTTTTCTGGGAAGATGTGACTCCATGAGTTAAAAAGCCATCATTTCCAATTCCAGTCCTCCCTTTCTCTCTAAAACCCACACCGACCTCCTTCCACCCACACCTGAACCACTGGAACTGTTTTCATCGAGGTCTCCATGACCACCACACAGCTAACCCCCCTGGGCAGGCATTGCCCACCAGCAGCAGCCGGGCCAGCTGGTCACGTTCCTGTTCTCCACATACTTTCCCCACTTGGCCTCCGGGACGCTGTGCGCTCTTTGGTCCTATCCCTCTGATGTCCTGTCTCCTGTGCACAGGGTGTGGCCCAGGACTCGGTCTTCTTTTGTTCTCCAGTCTCACCTGTCTTTTGGTGATGTCACCCAGGCTCATGAAATGCCATCCATGTGCCTGGAATATCAGGCTCCAGGTCACTGGACAGAGTAGGACGGAAGCCAGTGAGAAGGGCCAAAGTCTCCATGGCAGCTGATCATTTGTCCCATTGCTCCTGGAACAGGACAGACCTGATTCTGTGGCAGAGCCGCTGTGAACCGTACAAAGTCCCTGCGTCGGCACCTCTCAGCTCAGGACAGTAGGCACAACTCCGACAAGTTACTGAGTCAAACTCATGTTTCTTTTCAAAGCCTCCTGTGTGGGCGGGGCTGTCTCCTTTTCCCTTGGGGTGCAGGGTGCTCCTGGAAGCCATCCGTCAGAGCAAGCCTGGCACCCCACACTCTTTCCTCCATTGCCTCTGGCTGCCTGGAGTCAAGGGGCTGTCAGGGCTCAGAGGGCAGGTCTGGTGACCTCCTGGGAAAGCAGGGAGGCACGGTGGTTAAGAGCTGTGCCCATGAAGTCAGACTGGCCTGGTTTGAATTCCAACTTTGCCATTCTTTTTGTGTGTGACTCTGGGAAAGTGCTTCACCTCTCTGAGCCTCAGTTTCTTCATCTATAAAATGGGCCTAGCGATAACATCTACATTAAAGATGATCAGACATATTAAATGAGTCAGTGCATGTAAAGACTTTAGTGCTGGGACTGACACAGAAAGATGCTCAATAGAGGCAACCATTGTGATTATTATAATAATTCTGCTGAGTTTGCACGAACCTGCCAGGCTAGTGAAGCATGACTCACCACTATGTTACCCCCTTCCCCAACCCCCAAACACATGTAGAATCTTGACTGATAAAGCCACACCCAAGAAATGACCATTCTGATCCTGAAACCCAAGCCCCTGTCCTAGGTGGAGCCCCTGAAGGCCAGAGCCCCACCCCCCCAGAAGGCAGAACCTCCAGCTGCTGTTGGGGAAGGTTCTGCTCCTGGTCTCCCCCCACCACCCTACAGTAAGAGCATCTTCACTGGAGCAAGGACACCCAGCCTGACCTATATCCTTGGCAGGGTTACCCTGAGGACAAGGTGAGCTCATAGCTGGAGACGGCTTTGGGAAGAGCCAGATCTCATCACTTTAATAGCAAACATAACAGTCACCTGCCCGATCTGTGCTCAAGCGGGACTGCAGCTGTGGGAGCCGGACAGGCCGCCATGGGGTGGGGAGAGCAGCAGTGAGGAAGGAGACCTCAGACAAGGCGGTCTGGGCAGCCGCTGCCCCTCCGGCACATACCAACACACACTTGATGGGGAACTCCTTCAGGCCTCTGTTCCTGGGAGAGTCGAAGACCACAGGCAGGGTTTGGTGCGGAGCCTGGATGTAGCCGATCTCCATCTCATCCTATGGAAGGGAGGCTGATGCGTATGCTGCCGGGGCCCCGACACCCAGCCCAGGGAGGGGGGTGGGACCACCCACGATGCTGCCCTGACTGTGTTCAAGCTCGTGTGATGGTCAACCCCGGGGCAGGGGCTCTGAGAAAGGGGGGCTTATTCCCGTGTATTTGCCCAAACAGCTTGTGAAACGCCGCAGTGCCCTGCTTCAGTCCCACTCCTCGTGAGGGCCCGGCCGGGTGCTGCTGGGTGCCAGGGTCCCATGGAGGCTGAGCCCCAGGCCCTGTCCTCAGGGGAGAGACCTAGGATGCTGGGCACTTGCAGCATTAGGAGGTGATGGGGGAGGAAGCAGGGAGTCTGGGGAACAGAGAGGATGCTACTGATGCGGCTGGGCCGGGTCAGAGGAGACTTCTCGGGGGCAACACTGCCCAGCCGAGGCCTGGAGGGCAAGAGTGAGAGTACCCCTCCCCCAGTGGGGCAGGTAGGGCCCAGCCCGTGGGGCGAAAGGGGAAGAGCTCAGAGACAGGTCTGGTGCCCAGCCTGCCGGTATTCGAGGAGGCAGATGTGATATGGGACATGTACTATTAGGCTGAGGTCAAAAAGGTGCTATGCCAGCAATTCTATACAGTTCAACCCAATTTAACACAGATGCAATGATAAAAGAGGAAGAGAGGATGTTGTTTGGGGGTTGAGAAGAAAGAGGATGAATTCCTGCTGGAGGGATTGGGGAAATTTTTGGAGGCGGAGCTTTTGAGTGGGGATTGGACAGGCATTATTTGGACATGGGACATAGGAATGGAGTGGACAGCCAGAGGGAAGGAAGAACATGAGCGAAGATATGAGATGGGAGCAGGTAACTGGCATGGAAGGGCAGAGTCCCAGGGCAGAGAAAGGGAGTGGTCAGGAGGTTCAGCGCAGCCCACCAACAGCCCTGTGCTACCCTCTGGGGCGCTTAGCTATGAGATGCAGGTCCTGGTGTGATGGGGGAGACTGGCACAGAAACGGAACGGTGATACCGTGTGGTCGGTGTGGTGGCAGGCTGGCACTGGGTGAGGGGGGCAGCCAGGTGGGGAGAGCCCTGGGGACAGGCTGAGAAGGAGGATATGGGAACCATGGAAAGTGCCAGAGCACGGGTGCTGTCTGGTCGGGTAGTTGGGCCCAGCAAGGCTGGCGTGGAGGGACCTGAGCTGGCAGCATGTCTGGACGTTGCCTGAAAGTTTTCAAGCAGGAAGGCGGCTTTCATCCTGGTGACCATGGCAGGCATGCGGTGGCCCACAGTAAATGTTAACTGAATCACTTGCCTGAGACTCCACATATGAGGACCCACAGAGGCAAATGACTCCCTGCCCACCCAAGGGTAGCCAGCAAGGTGCTTGGCCAAGCCTCAGAGCCCCAGTCCCCAGGTGTCCCTTGGCCCTGGGGTACTTTCATCCTGTGTGTCCCGGGCCGCCTGCCCTGCAGGGTCATGTACCTGCATCCACCGGTCCTCCATGTTCTGCTCCTTGGAGCAGATGGTCAGCTTGCACTTGGCTTTCTTGGCCAGAGCAGTCACTGACTTCAGGAAGTCCTCGTTTTCAAATGTCCTAGAAAGAGGAGAAAGAAAGCTCCTTAGTGCTTGGGATTCAGTGGCCATGTCATCGGCAGGGCTCTGAGTGGGGCCCCCTGGGCCCCTGAAGGACCCCTAGGGGTGGAGCAGGGTCTCAGGCCTGGCCGGAGGTGGGGAGGTGCACAGTGGGTGCTCAGGAGACGCTTGTGGCCTGTACAGAGACGTCTGCCTCATTGAGTTTGACTCATTGAACCCTAGTGACAATCCATGAGGGGAAGCAGCCCTTCCACAGGAGGACAGAATTAGGAGTCACTGCTCAAGGTCATGCCCTCTGGGGACAGCACTGGGATTCGAACCCAGGCTTGCTGGCTTCCAGCCTGTGTCCTGGCCACCAGGTTACACTCTCACCCCTTCTGCCCCAGAGCAGGTGGAAGAGGAGGAGGGTCCTCCAGAGACCCCAGTATACTTGACAGGTGCCCTTGAGAGCCCAAAGATGGATGCAGCTTGCTACAAGGCGGGTGAGTCATATCCCCAGGGACAAGACCTGGCAGTTCAGAGGCCGGCCAGGGTTTTGAATGAGCCCCCAGGTCTTCTGCTCTGCCAGGTCCACAGGTCACATGCTGAGAAGCCCTAGAAGCCTGGTCCAGGGACTGAGGGTTCTCGTCTTCCAGGTGTAGCAAACTCTATGGGTGCCCAGGAGCTAAAGCAGGGCTCAGCCAGCATCAGGGCAGGATAGTGACAATGGCGAGGACAGTAATGATCTCCCTGCCTTTTCATGCCTCCAAGCAAAAGCGGCAAGTCCTCAGCAAGAGGCAGCAGGGATCTACCCCATTCACAGAGCAGGCGTGGCGGGCCTGCAGCGAGGACCCAGGGCTCCCCGTGTATCCGTGTCCCACCGCCTAGCATTCCAGCGCCCCTCACCTGCACACATACACCTCCTTCGGGGGCTGAGTGTTGGGGGTCATGATCCAGGGGGCCACACGGAACACCACGCTGTCTTGGAAAACCGGGATGTTGGGGAGTTCCTGCAGGGAGTGGGCAGGGGAGGGGCTGTCACCGCAGCCAGGGTCCAACACCTACTGCTTCCCAGGGGCTGTTTGGAGTCCTGTCCCCAGCTGGGCTGTGCACACCCCCCATTAGCTGGGCCACCATCTAGAAGCCCAGGTCCCCCCGAGCCATCCCGGCTTACCGGGTTGGACATGTCCAGCAGGGAGATAGTGAGGGAAATGAGCCCTGGGAAGTTGGCATCTGGGAAAGCGAGGCCCTCCACGTAGAAGTCTGTGCTCTGCTGGCCGCCCAGGAGCTCCAGCAGGTGCGAGGGCTGCTGTGGCCCCAGGACTTTCCTGTATTTGGAGGGCTGTTTGCCACCTAGGAGACAGAAGGGAGGTCAGGTCTGCGTCCCTACCTCTGAAGACCCTGTCTTCTCCCCAGAGCTGCTGTCTTCCCAGGGCTACCACATGTCACCCTGAGGGCCCCTCACAGTTAATTCTGGCTGGAGCCTCCCCTTAGGAGAAAGGGACTAAAGCCTCAGTAGGGACATGGTCCCCCTGTCTGGGGGCCCAGGAATGGAGTGATGGGGGACCTGGGCCACTCCCAACTTTACAGGAAGTCCAATATACATGACAGTTCACTCATTCATTCATTCACGCGTTCCCAAGCACCTGCTGTCAGCTGACACCTGAGGAGACCAGGGAGAGAGTCCCTGTCCTGGTCCCCAGGGATGCCCAGTCTCCTGGGTGAGTGCAGAGGAGCAAAGACAACCAAAATCGCAAACAGGATTAAATGCTGTGATGGAGGGAACTCTGGAGGGCCAGAGAGGGCTTCCTGGAGGACGTGATGCCTACAGGGAGGCAAGGAGCTAGTTTGTTGCCAAACCAGTGTCAGTCTAATCACTTTGATCTGGAATCAAAGTAAGTTAGATCAAGTTGTGCCTCTGCACAAAACTCTTGGATGGCTTCCCCCACATGCCTCAGACTAGGAGGCAAAGTCATTCCATGCCTACCGGATTCGATCCCTTCCTTCTCTACCCTCATCTACCACCTAACCCTTGCATACTGTACTCCAGTCACACTGGCCTCCCGGCATTCCTCAAGCCCCTGGGCATGACCCCACCTCAGGGCCTTTGCACCTGTGGTTCCTTCTGCCTGGAATGCCCTTCCCCTGTGTGTCTGCATGGCTGTTCCTACACCTCCTTCTTAAGGCCACCTGGCATACTTGGCATTTTACTTCTTTTATACATCATCTGTCTCACCCACTGAGACGAAAGTGACGTGAGGGTGGGGACTTTTTTTTTTGGTATCATTAATCTACAATTACATGTGCAATATTATGGTTATTAAACTACCCCTTCATCAGGTCCTCCCCACCAACCCCATTACAGTCACTGTCCATCAGCGTAGTGAGATGCTATAGAATCACTACTTGTCTTCTCTGAGTTGTACTGCCCTCCCCGTGCCCCCCCAACATTACATCTGCCAATCGTAATGCCCCTTTTTCCCTCTTATCCCTCCCTTCCCGCCCATTTTCCCCAGTCCCTTTCCCTTTGGTAACTATTAGTCCGTTCTTGGGTTCTGTGAGTCTGCTGCTGTTTTGTTCCTTCAGTATTTTTTCTTTGTTCTTATACTCCACATATGAGTGAAATCATTTGATACTTGTCTTTTTTCGGCTTGGCTTATTTCACTGAGCATAATACCCTCTAGCTCCATCCATGTTGTTGCAAATGGTAGGATTTGTTTTCTTCTTATGGCTGTATAATATTCCATTGTGTATATGTACCACATCTTCTTTATCCATTCATCTACTGATGGGCACTTAGGTTGCTTCCATTTCTTGCTACTGTAAATAGTGCTGCAATAAACATAGGGGTGCATCTGTCTTTTTCAAACTGGGCTGCTGCATTCTCAGGGTAAATTCCTAGGAGTGGGATTCCTGGGTCAAATGGTATTTCTATTTTGAGTGTTTTGAGGAACCTCCATACTGCTTTCCACAATGGTTGAACTAATTTGCATTCCCACCAGCAGTGTAGGAGGGTTGAGGGTGGGGACTTTTCATGTTCTTGGCTCTATGTCCTGTGCCTGGAACCCAGCCCGACACTCAGTAGCAGGTGCTCATGAGCTCCTGAGAGGTTACTGATGTCTTTGCTTAGCAGGTTCTTGGCAAACCAATTCTACATGACACATATAGTCCACTTAGATTAAAAAATGTCTCTTTAAACAAGAGTCCTCTGTGTGTGTGTGTGTGACAGAGACACATAAAGAACAATTCTAACAGTCCCTGGGAAGGAGGCTATTTCCTTCACCAGCACCACATCATCTTGTCGGACAGCATTGTGCCTACGTGCCTTTTCTAGAAGGTTATAGGTAGAGACGTCACCCATCTTGCTCACTGTTATATCCTTTGTTCTCAGAACCCAGAACATAGTAGGTGCTCAGGAGTTATTTCCCAAAGGGGCTGTGAAGGGGCTGACCCCACTGGCTGGGGCAGAAAGGGAACATTCAAATGACAGCCAAGGGTGACTCACTATTGGCTTGAAACACCCTGACTTTGTCCATCTCGGATTTGGCCACGTGGAGCACCAGCTGATGCTTGATGAAGAAGTCCATGGGGGTCTTCGTGCTCAGGGTCACCAGAGACATGTCCTGCAGGTCTGGAAGAAGAAGGAGGTGGCCTGAGACACAGGCCCTGGGCCTTCCCTTCCTCCACGTCTCCCCTCCCCTCAGACCACTCTTTACCATGCTGCCTGGTGTTCTTTGCTTTATTCTCTTTCCAGTATTTAAATGATGCTTTTCATTTCAGAATTAGAGCCGATCAAGTTTTTGGTCTTTTCCCACCAGGATGAGGTTAGGATGTAAGCCATAAACAAGATACCACCTGTATCTTGTTTATGGCTCTATCCCCGGCTCTTAGAATCTAGAAAACCTAGAAGCATGTAGAGCAACGGCTGGCACACGGCAAGTGCTTGATAACTGTTTGTGGGATGGCTGAGCTGAAGGGTTTCTCCTCAGGCCTGAGTGGGGACGTGACCCAGCCTGGACAGTGGCCTGCAGAGGCGTGGGAGAGCGCAGCTGGGCAATAGCCTTGGAGTTAAGGGCAGGGTCAGCAGCATTTGAACCCTGGATCTGCATGAGCTTGGAGGAATTTTTTCAGTTTTTGGTGCATCTGTTTACTCATCAGTAAACAGGGCTAAGACTAGAGCCCACGCAGAGGGAGGAGTGAGGTCATGTGTATAAAGTGGTTATTACCGTGCCCAGCGTCCTGGGAGTATCCACAAAGGGCACTGGCTATTTTGATTGATGTTGTGTGCAAGAGCTGTGTAGCCCCTGCCCTCTGGCATCAGGCAGCTTCAAAATGCATCCATTTCAGTGCTGACCTAGCAACGCCCAGGGAGGCCAAGTGGCTGCTCTGGCCAGCGACCTCAGCCCCTTAGCGCCTCCTTCAGTGCAGGTGGGCAATGTATCTTCCACCCCGGCCACATCTCAGAGGTATGCCAGCAGAGACCCTACACTCATCACCACCCTTGTGCCCCTAAACCGGCCCTGGTGTTGAGATGCCCAGGCTTAAATCCTGAGGCTGCGACTTGCTAGCTGTGTGACCTTGAGCAAATTGCTTAATCCCCTAATGCTTCAGTTTTCCCCTCTGTAAAGTGTGGGTGAGGATAGTACATACTTCTGAGCTTGGTGTTGAAGGAGCATGTGAATTAGTAATTCTGGAGTGGTCAGTGCAGTGCCCAGCATATAGCCGGGCCTCAGGCTGCTCTGATATGAATCTGGGGCAGTAGTCAGGCTTTTGTTTTGAATTATTCAACCCAGGTTTGACCCAAGAGCAGAGTATGGGTTGGGCAATGGGCCAGGGCATGGAAACTGGGGCCTGGAGGAGACATTGGGAGACCCAGGATTGGTCCCAGCTCTTCTCTGGCTGCTGTGTGATCTGGGGTGGGTTGCTTGCCCTCTCAGGGCCCTTGTCCCTTCCTTCACCTATGCAGCAGGCATGCTAACAAGAACACGCTTCCAATAACCCCAGTTTCTGAGGGATGTTATGAAGCTCAGGATGAAGGCCTTATAAAAAGACAAAGCTCTGTGCCCATCAGCTCTCGGGGGCTCTTTACCTTCACTGTTAGACACCTTGTCATCCTTGCAGTCCATGGTGGAAGACTTGGGGTTGTCTCTGTCACAGTTCACCAGCAGGATGGCGCCTTGCCCACGAGCACCCCAGGTCCAGGTCCTCTGTGGACACCCAGCACAGACGGGGCACACTGAGAACCCGTGGGGGTCCTCCAAGTCTTGGGAAGGCAAAGCCTCCTCTCCCCACCATCTCATTAGCCCTGCCCAGTTTACACATCTTGTTCCCACATCATGTAACTCTTTGCTCCCAAGAGGGGATTTTTGCCTGCCCCCAAGTCCTAAGCAAATTCACCAAAAATGCAATTCATCCACTTAAAAAAAGGAGCCCAAGACAGAAAAACTGATTTTTAACAGCTTTTAAAAACTGTTGGATTGGCAAACCAAACTGAGCTAAATATTATGTCAAGATTCTAATCTTAATAGTTACTTTTAATTCCTCCTTCACCAAGGCATTGCTACTATTCCTAGCAGCCAGCTACTGTCTGTGCAGAGATTAAAGCAAATTAAGCAGCCCCGCCTGGCAGGGTCGACTAGTGATGATGTCTTCTGTTTGCAGGGGAGCATTTGCCCCCAGGGACTGACTGTCTTGGGTGGGACATAAGGGTGGATTCCACTCCCAGAGTTGTAATTCTTCCCTCTACTTTTGACTGACCCTGCAAAGAGATTGTCATCTTTTGACAGGTTCTGAGTATAAAATTGTGCAGAAGCACATGGATGGAGCTAGAGGGTATTACGCTCAGTGAAATAAAGCCAGGCAGAGAAAGACAAGTACCAGATGATTTCACTCATCTGTGGAGCATAAGAAAAAAGAAAAAAACTGAGGGAACAAAACAGCAGCAGACTCACAGAACCCAAGAATGGACTAACAGTTACCAAAGGGAAAGGGACTGGGGAAGATGGGTGGGAAGTGAGGGATAAGGGGAAAAGGGGGCATTACGATTAGCACACATAACATAGGGGGTGGAGGGACACAGGGAAGGCAGTATAGCACAGAGAAGACAAGTAGTGATTCTATAGCATCTTACTACGCTGATGGACAGTGACTGTAATGGGGTATGTGGTGGGGACTTGATAATGGGGGGAGTCTAGTAACCATAATGTTGCTCATGTAAATGTATATTAATGACACCAAAAAAGAAAGAATATTGTGCAGAAGCTTTGGGGCTGCAGGGACACCCAGGGCTTTATTAATGGATCCCAGTTAAGACTAATCACCTGCACACCCCACCACCCCATCTTTCTGCAATATACATTCCCTGCCCCCACCTGGCTCCTTTCCTCTTCCACCCCCTGCCATGGAGTCCTTCTTCTATTATTCTCCATCTAGGCAGCACCGGGAATGTCTCCCACAGTCTGTGAAAGCCTGGGGCAGGGGATTTTTGAGGCAGAGTTAAGACCTGCCAGCAAATTTTCTCTCTGTGGTGCATTAACTGGGTGGCTCTGTAGTTTCCAGTTCGTAGCACAACACATGCTCTGAACTCACAAATAGTGAAAGCTTACTTAGTTTTGTAAGAGTTGAGAAATAAATAAACCAAAATGGTAATGGTGTTTTTAATTATTTTTCTTGTTCTTCCTAAACTGTGTCTCTTCTTCAGTGAACAGGGGCTATGTGAGACAGACCTCTATTCATCCCATGACCACCAGAGGGCGCCAGAGGCGAGCCCAGCAGGGTTGAGAGCGTTTGGGGTAGCGATTGAAGTTGAGCGTTACCGGGTCCTTCCTGGCTCTGGCCGGCTTCACTTTGCCAGTGCGGGTGATGTCCGCGCTCAAGGAGATTTCTGAAATTCCACGGAGTAATAAGAGGGATTGGTGAGTGTACAGGGCTGGGGCACTCAGCCTGGTCCCACTGGACAATGCTTTCCCCGGGAGCCTGTTTTCCCGCCCCTTGAACTGAGACACAGGTTCAATGGCATGCACAGATCCGGGCTTCCGACCACGCCCATTCTCCCCTGGGGGGACAGATACAGCTGTGATGCCAACCAGACCCTGCATGTCCGGCCATCCCTCAAGGTTTCCAGAAGGGATTCCCAGCCATCCCCATGGGAGGTTTGGCCTGAAGCCCCTGCCAGCCCAGCTCTCCAAGCCTCTGGCCCCACCTCTGGCCTCAAGGATCTTGGGGTGGAGGACACAGTGACGACTCCAACCCCACTGGCTTCTCATTATGGGTACTGTGACTGCACTGGGGACAAATCATGGCCCCAGATGTCCCCCCACTCTGTCCAGATGGCATGACTGTGACAGCACACCTTCCTCCCTCACCGGAACACATGACCACACCGTGGTTCTGACGACAGAGGTCCCGGGGCCCCAGTGTGATATGCTGACCTTGTGAGCTAGAGTGCGGGGTTGCCCTGGGTGACCTCCCAAACATATCCAGAGCCACCGATTCATGTAGGGCCAGAGCAGCCCAGTGCTTCCTGGCCTGGCCTACCTGGCTCCTCACTAACCAGCTCTGTGGCCTCAGGCCAGTCCATTTACCTCTTGTGCCTCAGTTGCCTCAGGTGTAAAATGGGATAATAACAGCATGAATCTCATTGGATCATTGTTCAAGGTTTAAATGTGAGGTCTAAGCACAGTGCCTGGCATCGAGTTAGTACCATATGACTATTATTTAAATGTGTATTAATGAATGAGAGTCATTCGTGAAATGACACCTCAAGATTTCACATACTGTTCTTATAGTTAAAGCACATTTAGATACTAATAATATGATATTGCTCAAGATGAGACTGAGTCGAAAATGTTCTTTATATTAAATAAATATGATTCTAGGTACATTGTTGATATGGCAAAAATGGTGAAGATGGGATGGTGAAATAATGGAACTGGGGAACACTGGTCTATATTATTCTGTGTGACAGTGTCATCTACTTTTTCTTATAACTATTTGAAGTGTCAAACATGTATAGAGATTCATATGTCAAAAATTCTTGTACCGCTTCCTAAGTTGAGGATATATTAAGATGTAATTGAAGCTGTCTCCCCAATTGTATTTCTCTGTGGTTCCCTGACTGGGAAAGGAAAATTTAGGAGCTAGCAGATGTATAACTAGCTAGAAATCGTTAGTCCTTTTTTTTCTGCTCAGACTAAAGTAAGCTCCAAGGTGTGGTTTCTTCTGGAGAGATGCCTTGTAAGGGTGTGTGTGGCAGGGGAAGTGGCTTCCAGACCGTGGTCATCACTTACCCACCCCGGTGATGTAGAGCAGGGCTTGGATTGGCTTAGTCTTCGGTCCACAGTATGAAATCTGAACCTATAGGAGAGTAGCAGACCACTAGTGACTTCTCTTAGTCATTCGACAAACACGAACTAGACCTCTGCTCTGTGGCAGCTCAGGGCTGGAGGCTGAGAGGACAAAGATGGGTGAGAAGTGGTCCTAGCTTGTTGGGGGCACCCCAGCGGGTGGGAGTGGAGGGGTAGCAAAACACTCAAATAACTGTGATGCATAAAAGAGGGTCCTAAGGGGGTGCAGTGGGTTGAGTGGTGGTCCTCCAAAAGATATGTCCACATCCTAATCCCTGGATCCTGTGAACGTGACTTTATTTGGAGAAAAAGAGATCTTTGCAGATGTAATTAAGTTAGAGATCTTGAGATGAGATCATCCTGATTATCCGGGTGGGTGTTAAAACTGATGACAAGTGCCCTTGTAAGAGTGAGTCAGAGGGACCTTTGACAGACTGAGGAGTGGGCAGGGTGACCCCAGAGGCAGAGATGAGAATGATGCAGCCACAAGTCCAGGAATGCTGGTGGCCACCAGAAGCTGGAAGAGGAAAAGAACTGATTCTTCCCAAGAGCCTCCAGAGGGAGTGCAGCCCTGCAGACACCTTGATCTGGGACTTCTGTCCTCCAGTTAGTCCAATAGTTTGTGCTCATCGTTACAGCAGCCACATGACACTAAACACATGGTCTGGCCAGAGTTTCCTGGGGCCGCCTGGCTGTGGGCGCCCAGCATGCACCTCTATTTGCAATTGTTTAATTGTATATTATGCGATGCCCTCACCCACAGGTTGTAAGCCCCGTGAGAGCTGTAATCTTACCTGTCTTGTTCATTTCTGTATCTCCAGTGCCTGGCTACGCCTGGCATGTAGCAGGTGATCATCAAACATTTGCTGAATGAATGAATTTAGTCAAAACCCTGGCCTCCGTACCCCCCTGACATCCCTGTATTGTCTGTAAGGACACTATGGCTGGAGCAAGCCTCGTGAGCTTTTCCAGAGAGAAAGAAGGCCCGCCAGGGCTGGGGCCGGGGGTCAGTGCCGGACGGACTCTGAGTGGCTAACCGGCTGTGACCTGCTGATCTCCTCCCACACATCCCACCCACAGCTCCACTCTCACCTTGAGGTCACCTGTAGCAGTGCTAGCAGCCATCAGCCTCAGGCTCACCTCCAGCCCAGGGTCCAGGGACCACTTGGAGGAACCTGAGGGTTTCTTCTTGGCTGGAGGGCTGTGGGCAACATCCACAACCACTTCTGGGGGAGCATTGATGCTGAAGGACGTGCAGCCCTCAGGGGCAGAGCTGTGGGAGAGGGATGCGGGGACAGAGAGACACCTTGAGGCAGGGCCAGGCCCACCACTGCTCTCCCCAGCATTCTTCCTTTTCCCAAGAGTGTCAATACTAGATGGCAGCCAGTCTGATGCCGATCATGGGAGTGAGTACTGTGAGGCTGTCAGGAAATAGTGAGAAACAGAAAGAAAATTCTCTGACCTGGAGGGCTTACACCTGAGCTAGGAATATTGCAGAGATGTGCACACCAAAGACACGCACGCTAGATGTATGCACAGCGCAAAGTGCATTCCCAGAAATTTACGCCACACAAACGTACACACATAGGGTTGTGCATATACCAAGAATCACACAGATTCTGCTTCTGGAATTATGGCAGACCAGTACTCTGAAGGGCCTTCCGCTTCCAAAGCAACTGGATCATGGTTAAAATACACTTCTTAAAGCACTGATGAGATCATTTGAGGGTAATTTCCAAGGACTCTTCTCTGTGTGCACACACACACACAGTGGTTAAGCAGAAGAACACAAAGACAAAGAGATCTTAAAGGAATCCAGAAGGAAAAGTCAAATCACCAATAAAGGAACAATAATGAGATTGAAAGCAGACATCTCAATAGCAATAATGAAAGGCAGAAGAAATTTGGGTAATATCTTCAAACTATTTTGGAAAAACAATTATGAACTTAGTTTGTGTGCTGGACAAAATTATATTTTAATAAAGACATCTTCAGATGAAGAAAAACTGATATTGTAAAACCAACACATTTTTACCAAAGCAACTTCTAAAGACATACTTTAAAAAGAAGATATCTGTTGCTACAGCATGGTCTGAGATGTAAGAAAGAATAGTGGGCAAATAAAATGGGAACCATTTTGGTAAATCTAAATAAATATTGTCTGTATAAAAAAGGCTATAAAATATTTTAAAAAGGTAATAATGTGAATCAGGATGGGTAATGAGAGTTGAAACATTCTTAGGTTTTTGATTGACGAGGAAATTAAGACAGTGTTTAGCTCTAGATGTTAGAGTTAAAATTTTATGATTATAATTTTAAAGTATTTAAATTTTAAAATTTTAAATAAATTTTAAATTTAATAAAATTTAAAGGTATTCATTTCAAGAATAAAAATGGAGAAAATGCAACAATAAAAAAAGAACAGAAAATTTCCACTTACAGAGGCAAAGAAAGAACTAAAGACAATGTAGAAAAAATGGACAAATAAAAATTAAAAAATTAAATGGTAAAAACAATCCAAATATATAAAGAATCAAAATAAATCTAAATGGATTAATGTTACTAGTTAAAAGAGAGTTTGGGATTAGATAAAGAAACTAAATCCAGCTGTATGATATTTATAAGAGACACACCTAAAGTATAGGGATCCAGCAAAGATGAAGTTTTTAAAATAGGAAAAAAGATGTGTTATATCAACACTAACCGAAAGAATATTGGGGTAAGCATATTAATATCAGACAAAATTAATTTTTAGACAAAAAACACACTTTAAGCATTAGAGAGGATTACAACCTACTAATATAAGGTTCAACTCACCTAAAAGGTATTCTAAACTTGTATGCACCTAATAACATAACCCCAATATGTATAAAGCAAAATTGTTAGAAATACTGGGAGAAGTACAAATCCACCAGCATAATTGAAGAGTTCAACTCTTCTTTCTCAATTAACAGTGAATGAAGCAGACAAAAAAATTAGTAAGACAATTAACACTGGTTTAGTGGGCATATATATAATTCTGCTCCCCACAAGTAGTAAATATACATTTTCCCAAGCAAAGTGCACAGGGACCACTAAAAAAAATTGACCATATAAAATGGCCATAAGGCAAACATTCAAGGATACACAACATACAGTATAGGTGGCATAGTCTTTGATCACAATATAACTGAGAAACTAGCATGAAGTCTATTTTAAAATACATTTGAAAATTTAAAAGCTAGGAGTCCAGATAACTTACAAGTCAAAGGATAACTAATGGAAATTTAAAAACAATACTTAGAACTGTGCAATAGTTAAAATACTACATTTCAAAACTTTGGGGGCACTAAAGGTGTTAGTTTGTGCCTTAAATGTCCATATATTTAAAAAGAAGAAAAGAGCTGAAAATTAAGTACAGGGGGAAAAAATAGAAAATAAAATAGAATGTAATCTCCCCAGATAGAGAAAACAAAGATGGAAAGAAATCTTTGAAATATAAAACAGGTAAATCAATGAAGCCAAAACAGACAAAAGAAACTCATCACCCTCTGGCAAGATTGATCAAGGAAATAAAAAATGGAAAGTGAAAATATCACTATGCAAAAAGCAGATTTTTCATAGCTAGTTGATAAAAGGTAAACAAGAACCCCACTGCAAACATATTTAATAGTGAAAATTTGAAAACCTTCCCTCTAAGATCAGGAACCTGCCAAGCATGCCCACTCTTACACATCTTTTCGACATTGTACAGGAGGTTATAGCCCCTGCATAAGAGAATAAAAAGTAAAGGCAAATTTAAAATAAAAGTAAAAGATACTTTTATTGCTGAAAAGAAATAAAGCATGCCATTATTTATGGACAGTATGATTAACTGCAAACCCCAAAGGAATTTACAAGCTTAAGAGAAAGAGTAGGAAATTAATAAGGTAGCTAGTAAGGTGAAGAGGCAAAAACCAGTTGCATATCCAAGAACAGACCTATAGATCAATGGAACAGAATAGAGAGCTCAGATATATGGCCAATTAATATATGGTAAAGGAGGCATGGATTTACATGGGGAATGACAGCCTCTTCCACATCTGGTGTTGGCAAAACTGGACAACTACATGTAAGAGAATGAAACTGGATTCTTGTCTAACTCCATATACAAAAGTAAACTCGAAATGGATCCAAGACCTGAATGTAACTCATGAAACCATAAAATTTATAGAAGAAAACATAGGCAAAAATCTCTTCAAAATAAAAACGAGCAACTTTTTCCTGAACACATCTCTTAGGGCAAGGGAAACAAAAGCAAAAATGAACAAATGGGACTACATCAAACTAAAAAGCTTCTGTACAGCAAAGACACCATCAGCAGAACAAAAAGGCATCCTACAATATGGGAGAATATATTCATAAATGACATATCTGACAAGGGGTTAACATCCAAAATATATAAAGAACTCACATACCTCAACACCCAAAAAGCAAATAACCTGATTAAAAAATGGGCAGAGGATCTGAACAGACACTTCTCCAAAGAAGAAATTCAGATGGCCAACAGGCATATGAAAAGATGCTCCACATCACTAATTAACAGGGAAATGCAAATTAAAACCACAATGAGATATCACCTCACACCAGTTAGGATGGCCAACATAGAAAAGACTAGGAACAACAAATGCTGGCAAGGATGCAGAGAAAGGGGAACCCTCCTACACTGCTGGTGGGAATGTAAACTAGTTCAACTATTGTGGAAAGCAGTATGGAGGTTCCTCAAAAAACTAAAAATAGAAATACCATTTGACCCAGGAATTCCATTCCTAGGAATTTATCTTAAGAAAACAAGATCCCTGATTCAAAAAGACATATGCACCCCCATGTTTATTGCAGCACTATTTACAATAGCCAAGATATGGAAGCAACCTAAGTGTCCATCAGTAGATGAATGGATAAAGAAGATGTGGTACATACACACAATAGAATATTATTCAGCCATAAAAAGAAAACAAATCCTACCATTTGTAACAGTATGGATGGAGCTAGAGAGTATTATGCTCAGTAAAATAAGCCAGGTGGAGAAAGACAAGTACCAAATGATTCCACTCATTTGTGGAGTATAACAAAAATCCAAAACTGAAGGAACAAAACAGCAGCAGACTCATGGATTCTAAGAAGGGACTAGCAGTTATCAAAGGAAAGAGGTTGGGGAGGGTAGATGAGGAGGGAGGGAAAAGGCAATTAAGAGGCATTATAATTAGCACTCACAATATAGGTAGGTCATGGGGAAGGCAGAATAGCACAGAGAAGACAAGTAGTGACTCTATAGCATCTTACTATGCTGATGGACAGTGATTGCAATGGGTTGTGTGTGGGGAGACCTGATAACATGGGTGAACGTTGTAACCACAATGTTGCTCATGTGAAACCTTCATAAGATTGTGTATCAATGATACCTTAATTAAAAAAAATCAGTTGCATTTCTATTCACCAGCAATAAATAGCTAGAAAACATAATTTAAAAAAACAGATATAATTTATGTTAGGATAAAACACTGTAAAATACCTAGGATAAATCTAATGAATGACATGTACGGGTTTTATGGAGAATGATCAAATCTTACAGAAAGCAATTAGAGAAGATCCAAATTAATAGAAAGAAATACCACAAACATGACTAGGAAGGCTTACTCTCATAAAAGTATGAATTCTCTCCAAATAGATATATATATTCAATGGAAATCCAGAGCTTTTTATGAAACTTGACAAGTTGATTCCAAGATTTACATGGAAAACCTAGGGGCTAATACAGTCAAAGTACTCCTTAAGGAAATGAAGGAAAAGGTGAAGGACTTGCTCTACCAAGAAGTGACTTACCATAAAGCCATGGATGGTGTAATGGCTCAGGCAAGGACAAATGGCAGAGGTAACCTAAGGGGGATTCTACTAGATCGATGACAAAAGCGGTCTTGCAGATAACTGGGGAAAGGGGAGATTATGTAATAAATGATGCTGGGACAATTGCTCATCCACATGGAAGATAATTAAATTGGATAACTAATTAAATAAATTTGTCCCACCATATACAAAAACAATATGATCCTTTACGCCATATGCAAAAACAAGCTCCAGGTTGATTAAAAACTTAAACATGAAAGACAGCACTTTAATTAATTTTTTTGAATAGATTTTATTTTTTAGAGAAGTTTTAGGTTCACAGCAAAATTGAGATTTCCCATGTATCTCCTGCCCCCACTCACGCATTGCCTTCGCTATCATCAGACACCCTGCACCAGATGGTTCATTCATTAGTTGATGAGCCTGCGTCAATACATCATATTCACCAAAAGTCCATGGTTTACATTGCGTTTCACTGTTGGTGTTGTGCATTCTGTGGGTTTGGACAAATGTACAATGACGTGTATCCACCACTGCAGTGTCATACAGAGTAGTTTCACTGCCCTAAAAATCCTCCGAGCTCAGTAGTTGGCCCTCCCTTCCTGTAAATCCCTGGCAACCATTGATTTTTACTGTTGCCATAGCTTTGTCTTTTCCGGAATGTCATATAGTTGGAAGCATGCAGTATGCAGCCTTTTAAGATTGGCTTCTTTCTAGTAATATGCATTTATGTTTCCTTCATGTCTTTTTATGGTGATAGGTATTTCTTTTTAGCACTGAATAATATTCCATTGTCTGGATATACCACAATTTTTTATCCATTCACCTACTGAAGGGACACCTTGGTTGCATCCAAATTTTGGTAATTATGAATAAAAATAATGTAAACTCCCACTGCCAAATTTTGTGTGGCTATAAATTTTCAGTGTCTTTGGGTAAGTACCAAGGAGTGTAATTGCTGATCATACGGTAAGAGAATATTTAGTTTTGTAAGAAAGTGCCTGTCTTCCAAAGTGGCTGTACCATTTTGCATTCCCACCAGCAATGAGTGAGCATTCCCACTGGTCCACATTCTTGTCAGTATTTGGTGTTCTCAGTGTTCCTTTATTTTGGCCATTCCAACAGGTGTGTAGTGGTAGCTCATGGTTGTTTTAATTTACATTTTCTTGATGACACATATAATGCAGAGCACCTTTTCACAGACTTATTTACCAACTGTATATCTTTGGTGAGGTGTCTGTTAAGATCTTTGGCCCAGTTTTCAACTGGGTGTTTGTTTTCTTGTTGAGTTCTAAGAGTTCTTTGTATAGTTTGGATAACAATTCTTTATCGGATGTATTTTTTGCAAATATTTTCTCCCAATGTGTTTTGTCTTTTCATTCTCTTGACAGTGTCTTTCATGGAGCAGAAAACTTGAATGAAGTCCAGCTTGTAAATTCTTTTTTTTTTTTTTTGTGGATCATGCCTTTGGGGCTGTATCTAAAAAGTCATTGCCAAACCCAAGATCATCTAGATTTTCTCCTATGTTATCTTCTGATGGTTTTACAGTTTTGTGTTGTACACTTAGGTCTGTGATCTGTTCTGAGTTAGTTTTTGTGAGGAATGTAAAGTCTGTGTCTAGATTCCTTTTCTGTATGGGGATGTCCAGCTGTTCCAGCACCATTTGTTACAAAGACCGTATTTTCTTGTTGTTTTGCTTTTTCTCCTTTGTCAAAGGTAAATCGACATATTTTTATGGATCCATTTCTGGGCTGCTTATTCTATTCCATTATTTATTTCTCTATTCCCTTGCCAATATCACAC
Source organism: Smutsia gigantea (assembly GCA_032199065.1). Taxonomy (NCBI): domain Eukaryota; kingdom Metazoa; phylum Chordata; class Mammalia; order Pholidota; family Manidae; genus Smutsia; species Smutsia gigantea. The sequence continues at coordinate 36,307 of JAVSCE010018857.1, forward strand.
TATCCTGGTTACTGTAGCTTTATAGTAAGCCTTGAAGTCAGGTAGTCTGAATCCTCCAACTTTGTTCTTCTCCTTCAACATTGTTTGGCTATTATTCCGGATTTTTTACATCTCCATATAAACTTTATAATCAGTTTGTCAATATCCCCCAAATGGGATTGCATTTCAATCTATAAATATAGGTTGGGAAGAACTGACCTCTTGACAGTATTGAGTCTTCCTATCCATGAACAAAGAATACCTCTCTACTTATTTACTTCTTTGATTTCTTTCATCAGATTTTTGTAGTTTTCCTCATATAGATCTTAAACATATTTTGTTAGATTTATACCTAAGTATTTAGTTTTGGGGAGTGCAAATGTAAATGGTATTGTGTTTCTAATTTCAAATTCCACTCGTTCGTTGCTGGAGTATAGAAAAATGATGGACTTTTGGACATTAACATTGCATCCTGTAGCCTTACCATAACTGCTTGTTAGTTCCAGAAATTTTTTTGTTAACTCTTTCGGATTTTCTATATAGATGATCATGTCATCTGAGAATGAAGACAGGTTTATTTCTTTCTTCCCAATTAGTATCCCTTTTCTTTTCTATCTTATTGCATTTGCTAGAATTTTCAGTATGATGGTGAAAACAACTGACGAGAGGGAATATCCTTGCCTCATTCCTGGTCTTAGTGGGAAAACTTCACGTTTCTCATCCCTAAGTGTGATGTCAGCGGTAGGGTTGTTTGTTTGTTTGTTTTTCTAAATATTTTGAATGATTTATTGCTATTGAGGTAAAGCTAACATTTAACATTTAGTTTTAAGTCTACAAAATAATAATCTGATATACGTATACACTGCAAAACGATCCCATGATTAGTTTAGTTACTATCTACCACCAAAAGAGAGTTAAAAATTTTTTCTTCTCTTGTGATGAGAGCTTTTAAGGTTTACTCTTAGCAACTTTCAAATATGCAGTGCAGTGTTACTGACTGTATTCACTATGCTGTACCTTACATCCTGAGACTTATTTATTTTATAACTGAAGTCGGTGCCTTGGACTCCCTTCACTCATTCGCCCACTGCCAACCCCCCTTCCCTTTGGCAACCACCAATCTGTTCTCTGTATCTTTGGGTCTGGGTTTTATTTTGTTCTTTAGATTCCACCTTAAGTGAGATCATACAGTATTTATCTCTCTGTCTGACTTATTTCACTGAGCAAAATGCCCTCAAGATCCATCCATGTTGTTGCAAATAGGAAGATTCCATTCTTTTATATGGCTGAGTAGTATTCCATTGTATATATACACACACCACATTACCACATCTTTATCCATTCATCCACTGATGAACAATTACATTTTTCCTTGTCTTGACTATTGTAAATAATGCTGCAGTGAATACGGGGGTGCAGGTAGCTTTCTGAATTAGCGTTTCATTTCCTTTGGATGGATATCCAGTTGTGGAATTGCTGGCTTATATGGTAGTTCTATGTTTAATTTTTTAAGGAACCTCCATACTGTTTTCCATAGTGGCTGCACCAATGTAGATTCCCCCCAACAGTGCACAAGGGATCCCTTTTCTCCACATCCTCACCAGCACTTGTTATTTCTTGTCTTTGTGATCATAGTCATTCTGACAGGTGTAGGGTGACATCTCGTTGTTGTTTTGATTTCATTTCCCTGATGATGAGTGATGTGTACATTTTCACGTGACTGTTGGCATCTGCCTGTCTTTTTGGAAAAATGTCTATTCAGATCCTGTGCCCATTTTTAAATAGGATTGTTTTTTGGTTGTTGAGCTACATGAGTTCTTTATGTATTTTTGATATTCACCCCTTATTGAATATATGATTTGAAAATATTTTCTCCCATTCAGTAAGATACCTTTTCATTTTGTTGATGGGGTCCTTTGCTGTGCAGAAGCTTTTTAGTTTGATATAGTCCCACTTGTTTAATTTGCTTTTGTTGCTGTGGTTCTTAGAATCCGATCCAAAAATCATGGCCAAGACGGGTGACAAAGAGCTTTACTGCCTATGTTTTCTCCTGGAGTTTTACGGTTTCGGGTCCCACTTTAAGGTCTTTAACCCGTTTGGAGCTAATCCATTTATTTGTGTCTCCTTCACACTTTTTTCATCAAAGTCTTGTAGTTTTCAGCATACAGGTCTTTCACCTCCTTGGTTTAACTTATACCTAGGTATTTTATTCTTTTTGATGCAATTGTAAATGGGATTGGTTTCTTGATTTCTCTTTCTGATTGTTCATTGTCAGTATATGGAAATGCAACAGAATTTTGTATATTGATGCTGTCCCCTGCAGCTTTACTGAATTAATATATTAGTGTTCTGACAGTTTTTTGGTGGAATCTTTATGGTTTTCTATATATAATGTCATCTGCGATAGCTATAGGTTTTTATAGATATGCTTTATCAAGTTGAGTAAGTTCTCTATTCTTAGTTTACTGAGAATTTTTATCATGAATGGGTGTTTGCATCTTTTAAAAGAAGATGTCAGAGACACCTTTATGCCCTTTCTTAAACAAAACACAAAACCAGTAAATAGGAAAACAATGATGGATAAGTTCAACTAGATGAAATAATGTCTGTTCATCAGAAAACAGTAGAGTGTGAAAAGCATAGCTCACCTGAGGAGACATTCAGGACATAAAACCAAAAAGGCTTAGCATCCAGAATATTTAAAGAACTTAGGTAATCAACATGAAAACAACAACTCAATAGAAAAAAAATGGGCAAAGATGTAAACAGGCATTCACAGGAGTCGACACACAAATGAGTGATAAACATGTGAGGAGGCATTCACTAAAAAGTGAGGAAATGAGAATATCAATACCATAAGGAGGCAGGGTCATAGACCCACTGGATTAGTGAAAAATAACATGATACACTATATGGTTCAAAGGAAACTCTAACACACTGCTCACGGGAGTGTGAGGTTAACCACTTTGTGACACAACTTGGTGTTATCTTGTCAAGTCAAACATTAGCTCACCCCCAAGTCAGCAATTCCGTGCCTAGGTAGAATCTCTTGTGCAGGTATACCGGGAGACACGTTCCAGAATGTTCAGAGCTGCCCTTTCCAGAGCAGTGAATGGGCCACAGACAGAAGAAAAGCTAATAAATCTTAGTGGATTCACGCTGAATGGGAGACTCCCTAGAGAGGCAGAACTCCCTCAGAAGGTCACAAAGACATGCGTTTTATGATTGCATTTTCTATGTTTATTTCTGTAATAAAGTTCTTTGTATCAAAATCCATTTGTATTCATTACAGAGAATTAGGAAAGTACAGAGAGAGTATGTGGTGGGCAGACTTCTAACATGCCCCAGTCATCCCCACCTCCGGTGCTCATGCCCTCGGGTAACTCCTTCCCTGGGAGTGCAGGATGGACCTAGTGACCTCCAAAGTGATGGGTTGTCCCTTTTGTGATAAGGTTACAAGAGCCTCCCTCTCTCTCTCCCGGCGTGCTCACCTTGCTGAAACAGGCTGCCCCCTTGTGGGCTATGGAGAAGCCCACGTGGCAAGCAACTGAGAGGATCTGCCAGCTGCCAGAAGGGAACCGGGGCCCTTAACCCACCAGCCTATAGGGAACAACCTGACTCTCAGTCTCCTGCCACCCCTCCACGTCCCTGGAGGCCACCCAGACATTCACTGCTGTTCTCCCACCTCCCAGGTTCAGGTGGTGAGTGACACTGTCAAGGAAATGCCCAGACCCTCCTGTGGGCACCATTCTAGGACCACACATGCCCCGCCTGGGACAGAGGAAGCCAGGGGCCGCTACTCCTATTACTGAGAACAACGCCACCCAGAGCGCTCCTAGACCATTTGTTTAACCAGAGCCTGGTACAGGGCTTGGCATGTAATAGGTATTCTGTTGGTGTTTGTTGAGTCCATTAATTAGTGGATGAATGAATGAATGAATGAATGAATGAAAAACTACCAGGGATATGCCCAGTACTGTGCTAACTACTTAAACATTTTCATGGTTTTTCACATGTAATCCCTATAACTGCCCTACAAAGTGGGTATTATCCCCATTTCACAGATGAGGAACCTGAGGTTCAGTTGCCCAACACTGCCTGGCAAGCCAACAGTAGGGCCAGGCTTCCTACCGCGGCCTTTTCCTTGCCAGATCATGTCTTATCACATCCATGCTATTACACACTCAGGCTTGGCTGAGAGGTGCGGGGGTAACATGAGCTAGTATGGGTCATGAAGCCCCCAGGGTCTAGCCTTGCTTCTAGGCCATACTTGCTGTGTGACCTTAGTCAAGTCACCAACCCTCTCTGAACTTCCACTTCCTCAATGGTAAAAGTAGATGGTCCTGTTTGCCCTGTAATATTTCATTTGTGGTGAGGCCCTGGGGAACCCCACTTGTACATGGCAAAGAACCACTGCCCTGAGTCTGGTGTGCCCCAGGCCCCTCAGGGTGCATCTCTCCCGCTGCTCCCCTGAAGCCTGAGTCAACTACACACCCTGTGTCAGCTGAACCTTCTCATCCAGCATCACCAGACCTGCCCCCCACCCCACCTCCTCTGCTCCCAGTATGTGCCCTGCTCACCCGCAGACATCCAGCTGAGTCTCCGTGCCCAGCACGCACACGGCATAGGTGGGCTGCTCTGGGGCCACATGGATCACAGTCCCCTGGGCCATAGTCCAGCTAGCTTGTCCCTCCAGCGGCAGGAAGCCCCTGGGCTGGTTCCTTTATACCACCCAGCAGAGCCTCTGAGTCAGCGCCTGCGGTTTGTGGCCCAGCAGCTCAGCCCCTCCCCACTCAGGTCCCGGGCGTGTCCTCCTCAGGCCCTCCTCTGCCCTGCAGCTGCCGCTTGGACCCTGCAGGGGTGTTGATGCCAGAAGCAGAGGCAGGTTGGCTCTGTCAGTTTCCTGAGAAGGGCCGAGGGCTCAGGGAGCCAGGGGAGAGGGTGCAGGTTTGAGTCCTGACGGCCAAAGCTCCGTCCCTGCCTGGGTCCATGGCCGCCTGGACCCACCCAGCCTTGCTAACTGTGCCGAACGGGTGCCAGAGAGAAGGCGAGAAAAGCAGACGGTTAGGAGATTTTAGGCAGAGGTCGTAGCCCAGGCTACACAAAGACCAACGGGGCTTGGGATGACTCTCCCCAGGCTGGGTCACCGTGGGAAGCTCACCCTTGCTGCGTATTCCCTCTGTGCCAGACACACTACTCTGCTCCTAATGGGGAAGAGCTCTCCAAGACAAGCCTGTGGGGCAGGTGTATTATCACCCCTCATTCCATTTGCACAGAGGCTCTCTGAGGTCAGGGCCATTCCTAGTACCATTTTACAGAAGAAGAAACTGGGGCACAGAGAGGTTACACAGCTAGAAAGTGGTAGAGCTAGGATTTGAACAAAAGCATCCCAGCTCCGGGTAGGAGATTCAGTAGCTGCTGGTCCACGTGGCGTGAGCTTTTCCGACTTTCTCACACCAACTTCTTACTATAATACAAGGTATATGTATTTGGGCTTATTGTTATTACCCATTTCATGGAAGGGAAAATAGAGGCTCAGAGAAGAGAGGTGACTTGCCCAAGGCACCACAGCTCATGTGCGGCAGAGCTGGAAGGGGAGGGCGGGCTTCCTGACCTTGAAGCCAGTGTTCCCGGCTTACTCCACGCCGCCTGCCTCTGCAGGTCAGACCCATTGCAGGTGAGGCCACACCTGCCGTGGGGACCGAGAGCCATGCTCACCTGGGTTGTTGGTGCCAGGCTCCCCCTGCTCCTGGGCTGGTGGGTGAAGGGGGTGGGTGGACAGGTCCCAGTGGGGACCACCCGGAGAGACCACGTGTGGGCATCTGGAGGGAGCAGAGCACATTTGGGGGCGTTGGAGATGGTGTGTGTGCTTTCTGTTTGTTCTGGCTTTGACACAAAGAATTTGCCTCATCAATTAAGAGCCAGGCTGAGAGGACTAGGCAGGTCTGAGTTCCAAACCTGCTTCATGCCAATGTCCCCATGAGGCGGGTCCTATCATGATGCCTACAATATAGATGAGACCACTGAGGGGCAGAGAAGCTAAATGAGTTCCAAGGCACCACACCGATTAAGTGGGGATCCAGGCTCCAGACCACCTTTTCAAGACTCAAAAGCCGTTTGCTGCTCCAGCGGATGTTGTGACCAGACCTGACACTGATTTATCCACTGGAGGTTTTGCACATAGTAGGTCTTAACAAGCCAATTTCTCTGACTGGTCATAGGATTAGGACTAGTTTGAGCTTCTAATGGAAGGAGGTCCTGTCGATTGTCAGAGCTGGGCGAGCCCTCAAAGAACACGAAGGGCAGTCCTGTTCCTGTGCACGGGAGACTGAGGCACAGGGCGGGTGCGGGTGACAGTAGCTACTAGTACACAGCAAGTCAGTGGGGGGCAGGTAGGCTCTCCCCCAAGTCATCATCCTGGGTAGTTTTCTTTTTCTCCTTTTTTCTTCAGCAATTTGGGGGTTAAATTTGCTGTGAATAAGCCACAAAGAAAACACCCCAAAAGAAGTTTTGTGAGCCCAGCAATAATTTATTGAGTGCCTGCTGTTTGCTGGACACTGTTCTGGGCACTGAGAACACAAAGTCAACAAAACAGACAAAAATCCTGCTTTCATGGAGCTTTTTTTCTGATAGAAAGAGACAACCAAGAAGTAATAAACATGTGAAGTATGTAGTATGTTAGCATTATGGAAAAATGAAACAGTAGAGCAGGTAAGGGGTAGACTGCAGTTTTAAACAGGGTGGTCAAGGAAGGTGACCAAAGGGAATAGCCTGTGTAGCCAGTGCAAAGGCCCTGGGGCAGGGCCATTCCTGGTGGGTTCAAGAAAGAGCAGGGAGACCAGTGTGGCTGTAATGCAGTGAAGGAGGTGAGGAGCAGCAGCTGGAAGTCAGACAGATGGGGCGGGTAGTTCACATAGGGCCTTTCAGGCATTGCGAGGATTTTGGCATCTACTCTGAGTGACATGGGGACCCACTGGGATGTTTGAAGGGTAAAGGACTGTGATCTGACTTGTTTCAGCGGATCCCTCTGGCTGCTGTGTGAGAATGAACAGTAGGGCACAAGGAACATCACAGGGAGACCAATGAGGAGGCTGTTGTAGTCTGGCAGGTGACTAGTGACGGGGACCCCAACCAGGGTGGGGGCAGTGGAGGAGGTGAGAAGCAGTCAGGTTCTGGACATGTTGTGAGGTAACACCCAATAGCATTGGCAAAGGGCCTGAATGCGAGCATAAGGAAAGAAAGGAATGAAGGATGACTCCGAGGTTTGGGGGCTGAGATCCTGGCGGGACAGAGCTGGCGCCAACTGAGCAGGGAGGGCGGGAAGAGGGGCAGGCGGCAGGTGGCATGGAGCTCAGGAGTTTGACCTTGGCTGTGTCAAGTGGGATGTGTCTGTCTAGTATGGAGATGTCCTGCAGGATGGTTGGATGCATGATTCTGGAGTTTAAGAGTGAGGTTTAGGCTGGAAACAATAAATCTGTGGGATGCCAACATCTAGAGCTCTCCCAGGGAGTGAGTGTGGAGAAGAGGGGACTGGCCCTGGGGACTCTCCCCCAGAGGCTGAGAAGAAGCGACAAGCAGGAAGAGAAGAGGGCATTTACTGTTATTTGCTGTTTTCTGGGGGTGCTATGAGACACCAGCTTGGTAAAACACACACACGAGTGAGCATACACACACACAGGGGAAAGCAGCTGTACTTTGGAAGCAAAGCCTTTTTTGCAAACTCACATGCTCTTCCATGGCAGAGCAGGAATAGGCTCTGTGGTGGGACCTGAAGGCTGTTTGCAAATTACTAGCATCATAAACCATGCGGCAAAGCATTAATCGTTCCAGTGTCTATGATTATTTGCAGGGGCTTGTGGGTGTCTCTTTGCCCTGTATATTCTCTTTTCCTAATATTTGCCACAGCTTGTCATTATGTGTATGTGTTTAAATGTCTGTCCCCAGCTTGCCAGGCAAGCAGGGCCTTTGCTGGTTTCAGCTGCACCTCCAGTGCTAGAATAGCTCCTGGCTTGGAGTGGGCGCTCAGTGGACACTGGGGCTGAGATCATGGTGTTTACCAGCACCCAGCCCAGCCCTCGACCCAGGGTCCCCGTCTTCCTGCTGAGAGGCAGAATTATCAGCTGGGCTGCTCCCCCAAGGCAGCTGTGTGGCAGGTTACCCGATTCCCTCTGGGCACCTGAGCTAATGTCCCAGGGACTGGCCTGGACATCCTCCTCCAGCTGATTGTGATGACGTCACTCTAGGGAAAGGTACTGGTGTCAGAAACTCTCCCAGAGACCCCGAGACTGGGTAAGATGCAGAGTTGTGTTCGGAGTAGATGGTCAAGCCATTCCTTCAGTGTTATTCATTGACTAGATACATCTCCTACTCAATTACTTAGCTCTTCACTCAACATGTTAACACTCATTGAATGCCTCCTAAATGCCTGGCACTCTTTGAGAGGCTAATTTAGGCTTCATTTAAAATAGATTTACAAGGACCCAGGGCGATAGCAGATCCACAGGCCATTCAACATGCACTATGTACCATACTTGTCACCAGGTCCTTAGGCTACATTATTTCTAATTTTCACCATAACCCAGTGGGCAGGACTTATGATCTCATTTCTGCAGAGGAGTGAAGCATCGTGCCCAGGGTCATATGGCTTCTGGTACCTTTCAAACTGAGCTTGGTCTAACACGCTCCGCTCTCCGGTGTGCCCCTTACCTGTGCCAGGCCACTGACACGTGTCACCTCTACTCCCTACAGCGAACTTAACGTCTGAATTATACTCTCCTCTTTTTCAGATGAGGAAATGGAGTCTTAGAAGCATTAGGTAACTCACCCAAGGTTTCACAGACAGGAAGTGGTGACCTCTGGGCTTAATTTTTCCCTTGTCCCACTGTGCCTGCCATGCAGCTGCCTCCTGGTCAGGTCCCTTGGCCAGTGAGCTCCACAGTCCCTTCCAGCGCAGACTGCCCAGACTCTCCATAACTCCAAGTAGAAAACTGGGAGTGTGTCTAGCTAGATAATCCAAACTGGCTGAAACTGGCAAGTTTCCCCTCCTACTAAGGTGTTCATCTAAGTGCCCCTTACCTGCAGCAGGTGGGGGACCAGGGTCTTTTCTTCCCCTCTCTGATCCCACAGCTCTGACCTGCCCCCAACACCTCTCTGCTCGCCTTCATAGACTGTTGCGAGCTCTGGAAGGATTCTTGAGCATCCAAGGCGACATCACGACTCTGACATGTGCCAGGCCCCGCCCGGCACAGTTTCCATTGTGCCTACTTGTGTGGACGCCACAAGAACCCAGTGAAGGGAGGACACCTGTTAGTCACGGACAGGTGAGCATTACATCAGGGCAGACATATGCAATACAGGTGCATCTGCATGGAAAGCCTGCGACTTTCCGCTAGGCCATCTGAGCAAAGGAAGGGGACCCACCAGCTGAAGGTCAATGCCCCTGAATGCCTTTTCTGGAACTGGCTTCCACCCCAACCCTAACCCTAACCCTAACCCTAACCCCAACCCTAGGTGCCCATGTTCCTTCTCCAGCACCCAGTACCTCTCCTGGGGACGATGACTATGAAAAGGTCAGCACCACAAAAGCAGGGACAGCAGTGACTTTCCTTTGCTCATTACTGTACCCCTAGCACTTAGAATAGTGTCAGCACGGAGTAGTTGCACAAGAAATAACTGTATTTTATTGAATTGAAAGCTATTTATTTTAAGATACATCCCTTGCTTCAGCACCATTTGTTGAAAAGACTATTCTTCCTCCATTGAATTTTTTTCCCAATTTTTATCAAAAACTAAGTAGCCCTACTTGTGTGGACTATTTCTGGGTTCTCTTTTCTGATAATCTATGTCTATCCACCAACCAGGCACAGTCTTGATTACTGTAGCTACATCTTGAAATTGGATAGACCAATTGCTCCCACTCCATCCTTCCTTTTTAAAAGTGTTTTAGCTATTATGGTTTCTTAGTCTTTTCATATAATTTTAGAATAATCTTGCCTATATCTACAGAAAATCTTTCTGGGATTCTGATAGTAACTACATTAAACATATATAAATTTGGGGAAGATTGACATCTTTACTATGCTGAGTTTTCCAAGCCATGAACAGATATGTCTCTCCATATATTTAGATCTTCTTTCATCAGCCTTTTGTAGCTCTCAGCATACCAGTCTTGTACACGTTTTGTGCAATTTACACCTAAGTATTTTGTTTTGGAACAGTGATTATAAGCAGTATTGCATTTTTGATTTCAGTGTCCATGTGTTCATTGCTAGTATATTAAAGTACAATTGATTGTGATGGATTAATCTTGAATCCTGTGGCCTTGCTGAACTCATTTATTTGTTCTAGGGTTTTTTTTGGTAGATTCCTTGGGATTTTCTATGTAGGTGATCATGTCATCTACAAATAGGGGCAGTTTTATTTCTTCCTCTCACCTGTATACCTTTTACTTCTTTCCTTGCTTAACCATGCTGGTTAGAATGTCCAGTACTAGGTTGAATAACAGTGGTGAGAATGGTCATCCTTGTCTGATTCTCCATATTGCTGGTACATTCAGTTTTTTTTACCATTAAATATGTCATTAACTATAGATTTTTTTGTAGATGACCTTTATCAGGGTGAGGAAATTCCTCTCTATCCCTAATTTGCAAAGAGTTTTAATCATGAATGACTACTGGATTTCTTCAAATGCTCTTCCTGCATCCATGGATATAATGGCATTATTTTTGTCATTTAGCTTATTAGCATGGTGGATTACATTGGTTTTTGTTGAGCAGAACACCAGGCACCAATGACCAAAAGCGGGGAAGGACTTGCACTACATGGAGGATGGCAGAATTATCACAATGTCAATCTCCAGGAGTAAAAATTCTAACACTTCTGTCCACTGCATCTTGGTATCAGAATCACCAAGGGAAATAAAATACAGTGAAGCCCCGGATGGATAGTGCTTTTACGCACAAAGAGGAGAGAGAAGGATCGGCGTCAGAAATGTGCATCATCTCTCAGGTGCCAGGCAGCTGTCACAGGGCAATTATCCTTGTTGTACTGCAGGAGAAGGACCCTTCTCCCATCCCCAAGGGGTCTGAAAGACGTGCCTGAGAGTCATTGAGTACATGTTAACCAGGACACTCACTGAGCCTGAAACAGAGGAAGATATTCCCAAGCAAGGTGATAAGCCAGGAAAGCTGTGAAGCCAAGGCCCATTTTTATGCAGCCTGGTGGGTGAGTTGAAAGACTGTGCACATGAGGTTGCCTTTACCAGCAGTTTTGAATATCGTACCAGCATTGTAACCTTGAAATAACCTCACTTGGTCATAGTGTATAATTATTTTTATATATTTCTAAATTCTATTTGCTAATATTTTGTTCCAAATTTATGTCTATGTTTATAAGGCATACTGGTCTGTAGTTTGGGGGCTTTGTACTCTGTTTTGTCTGGTTTGGGTATCAGGGTATTACTTGACCCATTCAGTGAGTTGTGGGGTATTTCCCACCTCTTATTTTTCTGGAAGAGATTGCAAACTTGGTAGACTGAAACTTGAATCATTTTGTAATGTCCTTCTCTGTCCCTGGTGAATTTTTTGTCCTAAAATCTACATTATATGATATTAATCAAGCTATTCCTGCTTTCTTTTGATTAATACTTGCATGATATACCTGTTCCCATTCTTTCAGCTTATTTCATTATACTGAGGTGACTTTCTTATAAATAGCATATTTTTAAAATTCATTCTGCTAATCCCTGTCCTTTAAGTGATGTATACAGACCACTTACGTTTAATGTAATTCTTGATCTGGCAGGACTTAAATCTGATATTTTATTTTATTTTATTTTATTTTTATGTGTTTTAGTTTGTTCTCTTTTTCTTGCCTTTTTAAGTTACCTGAATACTTTTTATAATTCCATTTCTATTTATCTATAGTGCTTTTGCATGTTTCTCTTGTTGTGGGGAGTGGGGTAGGAAGTCGGGCCTTGGCTGATAGCAACCTGGCTGGAAGGTACCTTGTTATTACTCCCCATGTGGTCTCCACTGGCACTGCTGAAAGGATAATCTCACTGCCATCAGGTAGTCATGAAATTCCCAACTCTCCATTGGCCTCCTGTAAAATAAAGGAACAATTTCACTATCTCAAGGCAATTTTGGTCACCGACCCAGAGGAATTTGGAGTGCTCAACGACCAGATGTGTTTGTGGGGATCTGAGACATGAGATGATTCTCCTCTGACCATACAAGAACCACTGAGCCCATGTTTTTTTAGTCACTATGACAATAGGGGACTCCAAGTCCATGCCACTTTAGAAGGGTAATAGTTTATTCAGGTTCAAGTTATACGCTTAAGTAATTCCTTCATTTACTTTGAGTCTGGAAACGTCCATGGGGCTAAGGCTAACTTCTTTCAACTAATTGCCTTACTGCTTGGTTGAATGATGAATTTTTATTTGCTTCCTCTTATAGGTATTTACATTTCATCCAGTTGGATAATACATAACTCAGGCACTTGTCTGGCATTGCCAGGGATTTGAACAGGGATTTGGACCCAGGCAGGCACAATGCCCAACATTTTTCCCTCCACAAGTGGACAAAAGGCCTGCAGCAGACACATGAGAGGGTTTGCTTTGTGCCAGCAACAACCAAGTGTCTGGTCTGGTTGATGGGGAGTAAAGGCTCAAGGTCTCTCTCCCTTTTTGTGGGGAGTAGGCTTCCCGCACTTCTGCAGAGATTCAGTCAAAAAAATCAATTATTTCTACCCCTGCAGAAAGCAACCAGCATATTATTCGAGAGTTTAAAAAAGATACTCCTTCCCCCTTTCTTCCACCCCCATAGTCAAAGTCCTGACCCTGCTTCTAGAAGAAACTCAAAGTGCCACCATGGTTGGAGCTTTGTATCCTGTTGACAGACACTTCCCAGAGGAGATTTGATATTTCACAAAGCGGAATTAATGATGTCCATAGTCTCCTTTTAAAAATTTATGATGTAGGTTCCTCTTTTTATGACAAGTGAGTGATAATAACAAATTTGGTTCAGAAGGCTAGTTGGAGGAAACATAAATAAAAATATCCTGTGATTCCTTTAAACAGTCATTTGTAGCAAATTTTATTTCCTTACTTTTTTTGTATATAGAATTTTTTTTCTTCATATCTTATGGATTCCTTCCTGTTTTTGTGTAATTTTATTTGTTTTTAATATTTTTCAGTTATTATTCCAAAAGTAATATGTTTTATAAGTAGAAAGATAAACACCTCCCCACCCACAATCCCTCATTCCATTCTTTACTGGTAACCTCTGTTATCAGTCAAGTGTGGATCCTTCTAGAAATTCTTCTAGATCATTATAAATGGTGGGATTATGCCAGATCTACTGTTACACAACTTTTTTCATTTTATAGGTCTCAGACAACTTTCTATCTTGTGTGTATAAAGCTATCTGATTTTTTCCTTTTCCATATGCTTAAATTTTAAAAGATGTATTAAAAAAATATGCCTACTTGATTCCATTTCCATAAGTCATGATTACTACAACCACCCCCACTTACTCACTTTGCATTTTTCCATTTCACAGATCACTTCCTTTTGTAGCCAATTTTTTTCACTTACCTGAAGGTTTTCGCATTACCATAAAGAGCTTGGAGGTTTCATATACTGCATCAAATGGAGGTATCACAATTTTCCTATCCATTCCCCAATGCTTTTAAATTTTGACCAAGCATGAGTCTCATTTTTTGCTATCATGAATCTCAAATAAACATTTGTCTCAGAATAGGATTACTTCCTTATTTGTTTTCCTAGAGGTAGAATTCCTAATATTTAAACTGCTTTACAAAGTATTATTAAATAGCATCTGTATAAGCAATTCACAAAACCACTTACTTCACAGGGCTTCCCAATAACTTTTGTGTTTGTTTTTGTTTCTGTTATTGCAATAGTAGCATTTTAGTTCGTAATGACATTAATAAATGTTTCAGATGTTTGCCATCCAGTCGCTGATGTTGTTCTCCAGCAGTTTTGATCAGGAGAGGCGTAGGAAGAGAGCCAGGAGCAGGTGCCCTGCAGGCAATTTGTAACTTTACAAGTTCATTGCTTTGCTTTTCTGGTTAGACCATGATCGCATCTCTCTAACAGCAACTTGAAAGTTGAAACTGGAGCTATGTTAAAATAACACTGCCATACAAACCTGAACCTAGCTCTGGTTTAAAATAACACTGACACCTCACATTCTTCCTTAGCCAGCTTTGGGTGATGATCTTTTTCAAGATTTGTTTGCTCAGTGGATCCACACCCAGCCAGGAAGCCAAGAGGCGGGGCTGGGTGGCGCTCTTGCAGAGGTCTTGGGAGAGCATGGCTGTTAGCTGCCTCTTCAGCGATCTTCTTCTCGGTGCTTCAGACCTCATTATGTATCCCTTCTCACTAGGGATGCTTGCTCAGGCGTCATCAGCTGCCACTCGAGTGCCCAGTGGGATTAGCATGAACATTGCCACTTGGCCTATGAAGTCCAGGACCCAGAGCCATAATGGAGGGTGAGGTTGCCACATGTCTTCACATTTTAGGGATCTCATCCTATTTTTCACTGATCAGGGTCTCAAATGACTGCAACACACTATTTGTGCACCATCCCTCCGTTCAATTTACTGAGCACTTGTTGGGTGCCAGGCCTCGATTTTTCTGGGAGGTTCTTATTTCAAGTATGCTATCCCAACATATTGTTTCCTTATGTACCTTTGTGTAAAGAATGTTAAGGTCCTGTTGTCTGGGTTCCCAGCTAATAACAATGACTACAGGGTACTGAGCTCTGGGCAGACTCCCAGCTAAGTTTTTGAGATGAACTGTCTTACATGGTCCTTGCATCAACTCCACGAGGAAGGGATTATCAATTTCATTTTGTAGCCAAGGAAACTGAGACTCAAGAGGTTGAATGACTAGAACAAGATCACACAACTGGTAGTAAAAGAGGTCAGGATTTGAATCCAGATGGAGCTGATTGCAAAGCCTTAACCACAGGATTTACTAATCCATTAGGGAGAAAATAAAAGTCCCAGACTCTCCAGTCTTCTGATTTCAGATTCATCCAACAAACATCTGCTAAGCACGCCGTGTGTGCCAGGCATCGTGCAAGGCACTTGACGACATAGCGGGTAGAGGGGTCTTTGCCTTAAAGGAACATGAAACGAAAGTCCAAGAAATGGAACCAATAGCAGATCTCTCTCTTTCAGGATATTTACAAATTCTGAGTCAAGGATTTGGGTGTAAATAGTTTATTATTTGGGAGGTGCAGGATACACCGGGAGGGAGTGGGAAAGTGAAACAAGGAACCAGAGATGGGTGTGTTAGCCAGCTGGTTACCATTGTTACCACTGTGGGTACCTGGAGCTTGAGCCCAGGGGCAAGGGAGCTGGGGCATTATACACCAACTCCCAGCAGTTGTTGACTGAGGGCTGCTCCTGGTGGGCATGAAATGTTCCCTGGCACTTTGGTCAGCCAGCTCTGGTGGCCAGAGAAAGCCTCAGGTGAAGAGGGCAGGTGCTGGCACTGGAAGGCCAGGTCTCCATGAACTGAAGGGTGGGGACACTGATGGCATCTGTACAGGAGTGGGGGAGGGTCCCCACCCCTTCAAGGAACAGAGGACAGCTGGGGATACCTTCCCCCTAAAAATACACATAAAATGTTTTGCTTGCAGTTTGATGGGTTCATGGAGCCTGGAGCCCACCTGAGGACTCTGATTTAAGACCTCTACCTCCAGTGACTCTTCCTCCCTCTTTCCCCCACACTTACCCACCTTCCCCCCCCAGGAGATAGTGGAGGCCTGTAGCTCTCCACCTACACATGCTCCAGGACTCATCCAGACGGAGGGGCCTCAGCAACGGCACTGTGGTCTGGTCATCGGTTTGCAGGCTTCCTGAGCTTCCGGGCTCCAGAGCAGCTGGTCCCCTGGCAGTCCACCTCAGGGGCCTTCCCCGAGGATTGGCAAATCCTCTGTTACCTGCCCAATGGAGGAGGGCATCTGCTCTTGGTCCAGCCAGTCTGAGCCGTGTCCATGAGCTTGATTCATCCACGCATGTACTCCATGGCTGCCTTACCTGTATGCATTTCTTCAGGTTACAAAACATATCATGCATGCAGAGGAGTGTGTAACCATGCAATAATTTTAAGGAAAAATAATAAAGTGAACACCATGTAAACATCCCTCAGGTTAAGAAATAGAAAGTCGTCAGTGCCCTTGAGACAAGGACACCTCCCTCATTGGCCCACGTTGATGTGTGAGCCATAACTGGGTCAATTTCATTGTTCTCCAGCATTCCATCACATGCAGATACAGCAATGTAGTTATCCATCCTACTGGTGATGGACAGTTTCCAGTTTTTGGATAATTTGACTACTGCTGGCTGTGAATCTTCATGCCGTTCATAGTGCAAGTTGCAAAAGTGCCTCTAAGCATAGTCCTAGGAGTTGACTTTCTGGCATAGGGTATGGGCCTTTTCACTTTACTGGGTAGTAATTATTCTTCAAAGTGATCGTATCAATTTCATCCCCATCAGCAATTTATGAGGGTTCCACTTGTACCACATCCTTACGAACAGTTCTACTTCATGTATTTATTTATTTTCGCCTCTCTGGTGAGCATGTCATAGTATACCATTGTGTTTTTTTCCCGAATTTCCCTAATTACAATGAGGTGGATATATTTTCGTCTGTTTATTGAAAATCTGTGCTTTCTGTTTGGTGAAAGTCCTATTCATAGTTTTATCCTACTTTTCTATGGGACTGTTTCTCTTTTTCTTATTTTTGTTGAATGGGAGGAGTTGCTTCTGTATCCTACATACTGGTCCACAAACAAAATGATAAGGGAATGGTAAATCTGACTATGTTAAAATTAAGAGCTTCTATTTATTAAGTGATTAAGAGAGTACAAAGATAAGCCACAAATGGGGAGAAAGTATATTTGTATACATATAAATGGTGACGGACCCCTATGTATAGGGTTTATAAACAACTCCTACCATGCAATAATAAAATGTCTGGCCCTCTGTTCTGTGTAATTGGTCTATTTGTCTCTGCATCAGTTCTACATTGTCTTAAGTACTACAGTCTTATAATAAGTCTTAACACCTAATTAACACCTGGTTTCCATGCTCTCTCACCTTTTTATCTTTAAGAGTGACTTAGCTATTCTTGGCTCTTTGCACTTCTACATAAACTTTAGAATCAGTTTATAAGTTTTACACACACACACACTCGCCCTATAGTGATTCTGGCTGGATTTGCATTAATTTATAGATCTTGGGGGAGAATTAACATCTTTTCAATATCGGGCTTTCACTCTATGAACATGGTATATCTCTCCATTAATTTAGACTCTCTCTAATGTGGTCAGTAGAGTTGTATAGTATAGTATACTCCAAAAAGGTTTTTACATCTTTTATTAGATTTGCAATTTGGCCCTTTTTTTCATTGCTATTGAAAGTGATATATTACGTTTTTTCATTTTCTATTTGCTGTTTGTATATAGAAATACAGTTCATTTCTGTATATTGGTTTTATAGTCATAGCCTTGCTAAACCCTCTTATTAATTCTTATAGCTTGTAGATCCTTTTGGATTTTTGACATAAATAATCAAGTTCCAATCTTTAAAACTTCGATTTTTTTCTCTTGCCTTAGTGCAGTTCATGAACTTTCTGAACAAAAGTGATAATAGTAGGCACTCTTCTCTTGTTCTGAGCCTCTGACCCTAGAAGAATGGTGTCAAAATCACACCTTGAAGTATAATCTGTGATGTAAGTCTCTTATAGTTAAACGGTTCCCAATCTCTCACAGAACTAGAGTCACCTGGAGGGTTTATTAAGACATACTGCTGCCCCTCTCCACTCCCCAACTCCCCACCCCAGAGTTTCTGACTCAGGAGGTCTGAGTGAGGCCTGAAGGTTTTCATTTTGGACAAGTTCCCTGGCGATGCTGATGCTGTCAGTCTGGAGACCACGCGTTGAGAACCACTATTGTGTTCTTTATCAGGTTCAAGAAGTTTCTGTTTTTAATGTTTTATTTTAAAAGTCATAAATAGAAATTTTATCAGCTTTTTTTTCTGATTTTATTGATGTTGTGTGAATGTTTTCTTTGATCTATTATTAATCTCCTGAGCTGATTTTCTAAGGTTGCAGCTGGCACTCCTGGAGCCAACTTCCTTTGATCTGCTATTGTATCATTTTTGAATTTAGTTTGCTAAGAGTTTTTGCTTAGAATTTTTATATTTATGGGTTCATGGCTTTGTCTATAGGTTTCCTTTCTCAAGCTGTTCTTGTCAAGGACAGTACCTACCTCCAATTAAGTGCTAAAAATTGGAAGCATTGTAGTTATTCTTAGGCCCTTATAATTGTACTGTGAGCTTCCTAAAGGCAGGGTCCACATTTGCTACTTTACTGCTATATCTTCAGAATCTACCACTGAGCTGAGCACACAGTAGGGATACTTGTGTCCACATCAAATAGACGTGAGGATTAAATAGCTTCCATGGAGAGGATGATGAATAAGGTGCCAGTCCTTCAGGGGGTGAGGGAGGTAAGTGGAAAGTAAAGAAATGAGTATTTGTTGGGTGCTTACTGTCTGAGAGGCACAGGTCTGGTCTTCAAATAATTGGGGATGGTAAGCATTGTTCACATTTCACAGACGGGCAAACGGAGGCTCAGACCTCAGAAATCTCATCAGATTTACTGCCACTGTGTGGCTGAGGCCACTGACTGTCCCATGTCCTTTCCTGAAGGCCTGATAATGAGAGATCACTGGCTGACTCCAGTTCCCTTCCTTCATGGCCTATTGGGGAGCTCCGATCCTAATTCTGAGTTTAACCACCCTTGCTAGATTGGTCTTTGTAATCATATACTTGACCTTTCCTATGGCCTTTATTTCTTAGATTTTTCCTGCTTCAATATTTTTATTTTTTCTCTACTTTTTAATGATCAGTTTGCTGAATGCTTCCTTATTATAAATGGCCTGGAACCCCTTGAGGAATGCATCCAAGGAATAAAAAAAAAAAAAAGAAGCAACTAGGATGACTGCACTGTCCGGTGCTCTCTTGGATCATGTTACTCACGTAAAAACTCATTTCTGAATGATGCCCTGCCCTGCCCTGCTCAGGCCTCTGCTTGCTGGAGCCCTGGGAACTGCCTGGGGCAGCTCTGCTTTCTGTATTGAGATGTTTCAGATGAAGATAATTAACAGTGAGATGCAGTTTCTCAGGATGCTGAGACGTTTCAAGACCCAAGAAGGGCTCCAAAAAGAAACTATGGAACGAACTTTAATATTGGTCTTAAGCTCTTCAAAGACAGCATTGCTTCAGAGAGTTGGCAGAGCAGTGGTTCCCTTTTATCCGCTGGTTCACAGCACACACGTCCGTCCAGTGCTCATGCCAACACTGGTCACCCTGGGTGTTCCAGCATGTGTTCCTCTCCAGGAACTCCAAGGGTGACCGCTACCCCCTGACATCCCAACAGGAACCGTCTCAAATCCTCACCACCAACATAACAAGAAAATGCTGGGAACCAAGAGACCCAGGTCTGCTTCTCAGAGCAGGGAATAGGGACCCCAGCTCCTCTCCTAGCTTGGGCCTTGTGACAACCTGCCCACTGCTTACTTTAGCTTCAAGTCTTAGGGGGGTGGCTGCTGATGCAATCGTGATAGGCAAACAGGAGACACCACAGTCCACCTCCTAGTGGGTGGAAAGTACTGTGTCTGTCAGGGCTTTGCTGTGGCCAGACTTCTTAAGGATCCAGCTTTAACTTTAAAAAATGTTATCATCAGGAAAAAGTGGGTAAGAGACTCCTTAGGTGACAATGCAAAACAAAAAAAGTGAGGCTTCAGAGCCAAACACATTTGTCGTTGAGTTTACTTGGACAAATGATTTAAGTTGTGCCCGCCCCCACCACAGAGCTGCGGTGCAGTGAGCGCTAGGCACTATGCCAAACAGCTGCCCACAATCTCTTATGCTACTCACAACACCACCCTGAGATACTAGTACAGTCCCTGAGGTACTATTATGATCCCCATGTTACCCATGAGGAAAGTAACATTCAGAGAGGTCAAGTAACCTTGCCCAGGGTCACACAGCTGGCAAGTGGCAAAGCCAGGAAACATGCTCTGGCAGCTTGGCCCCAGAGCCAGGCTCTGAACTTTGCCTCAGCTGTTGCCACTTCTTGCCTGGGGGCATAGTACGTGCTTAATAAACATCTAATGAATTAAATGCAAGAGTGTTTGAGAATCGGCTCCTGGTTGCTTTCTCCATCTGCAGAGCCCTCGCTCATGAGCAACGGGCAGGTACAGATTGGCAGATAAACCTCAGCCTACTTCCACGCTGACACGCCAGCTTCTTCATTACCACAAACAGGGGAGCAGTCAAGATAGACAGAGACACTTCCCCCCACACCTTCATCATTCACCAGGCCCTTAGGGAGGGGCTTTTCGTCTGCTTACACTGAAGAAACCCTTGACTCATTAATATTTCTCCAGGAAAATAGGTACCATGGTTCTCAGCCAGTGGGTGTGACCTAGAATGGCAGCATGTACGGTCCTAGGAGCAGAGAGCGACTTGCAGGAATTGGGCTAGTGCTATATAGCTCTGAGAAGATGGCCGACTCTAAACCCCTAAGGCAGGATAACATGAAGTGAATAGAAACTGAACTCCAGCTGGAAAATAAAGGCTGGGACCCAGAACACCTGCTCAGTGTAGGAGATTGTCTCCTGGCCCAGTCTTTCTCCTGTAGGTTTCAGGTGGCTAGTGGTCAGCAAGGAATTCCTTCTCCTGGTCTGTAGCACCTACAATGTGGACTCAACTCAGCAGGTGGCTGACCACGTGAAAGCCACATTTCCTAGAGTCCCTTGCAACCACTGAGTTCTCACGGTGGGACTGTAACCAGAAGTGTTGTGTGTCTTTTCTGGCCTGAGGTGGTTAGGAACCTGGTGTGCTTTCTCCTCTTCTTTCTTCTCTTTTCTGCTAGCTCAAGGTCAACACCCAGGGCGACCTTGGGAGCCTCATGTAGAAGACAGCAGAACCTCATCAGCCTGGGTCCCTGAGTGACTGCGGAGCAGAGTGCCCCCCCCACCACTCCACTCCAACACGCAAGAGTACTTGCCATTCACACCTGAACTCCCGTAGACCTTTGGCATGAGCAAGAAATAATATGCTGCATCTGAGCCATCATACATTTTATAGTCTATTTGTTAGAACAGCTAGTCTCCCTGAATGAATACTTCCTCCCAAACTGGCCCTTTCCTTTTTTTTTATGACACATTACCATTCTCCCATTATTAAAGCAAGAGACCCTTCCAGATATGTGTTCTAGAGAGACTCATGAATGTGTACACCAGGAACCATCTCCAAGAATGCTGATCACAGCACTGTCTGTTAAGCAAAAACTGGAAAGAACTCAAAACCTATTGACAGAAAAATGTATTATTAAATTCCATTCATAAAATGGAATACTACTCAGCAGTGAAAAGGAATAAATCATGGTGACACACCACATGGATGCATCTCACCAAAACAGTGTTGAATGAAAAAAGCAAATCATGGACGAGCACACTGAATGTGACCCCATATATACAGATTCTAAAAACAGGGAAATCTAAACAGTAAGTAGCTGGCATATGTGGTAAAATGATAAAAAGGAGAAAAGTAATGATAAGCCCCAAATTCAAATTAGTGAGACCCCCTGGGTGTGGAAGAGGGGTGAGAAGGGCCACTACGGGGACTGTAGAAGGGTTTGGAATGTTCTGGTTTTTTAAAGAAAATGGTGCTGAATACATAGGTTTTTTCCTTCATAATTATCCTTTAGATCACCCAAACATGACAAAAACTTTTTTTTTTTACTACTTCATAGTAAATCAGTAAGGAAATAAATTTGGAACTCTGGCCCTGCCTCTCCATTCCTACATCCTGTCCATCAGCGAGCTTGTTGCTACTAGTTTCCAAATGGTGAGTGGAACACAGATGTTTCTCTGTGACTGAACTAGTGTCAGCCTTCTGACTTACGTCTTTGCTCGCATCCCATTCCTTACCCGAATCCTGGCCCTAAGTTCTTGCCCACCTAGAGCATTCTTTAAAAAAAAATGTAGGCCAAATCATTTCACCCTGCTTAGAGGGCTTCCCACTGTTTCAGAGCGACAGCCAGGCTCATCGCTGTGGCCTCCTAGACCCCGGGTTGGGGACCTGCCTACTATTCCCCCGTTATCCCACGTCGGTCCCCCTTGTTCCCTACAGTCCCACCCAGACGTTCTGGAATACATCAAGCCGGTCCCCACCCAGGGCTTTGGCACTGACCGCTCTCTCCACCCCGGCTCCTTCCAGTCCAGTCGGAGATGTCACCTCCTCAGAAGGCCTCCTGTCCACTTACCTAGGGTAGGTCACCTGTGGCTCCCAACCCCACGCCCCGTCTGCTTCCTTTATGAACGGAGTCCTGTTTGGTGCTGGGTTACTGCAGTGTCTGCTTCAGACCCCAGACTGTGAGCTCCACGGAGCAAGAAGCCTCTCCCGTGGTCTTGGTATGAGAAGGCCTACCTTCCCTTTCCGCTCTCTCCAAAGCTTCAACTTGTATTTTAACTTCTAAGTATAGCCATAGTCTTTGGCCCAAAGCACAGCTCATTTTTATTAAAGAAAGAGAAAATCTTTTTTACAGAGGCACACATTATGTAATTACTAAAGCAATCACCCATGTGTCCAAATAACACTTCCTTTTAGTGTTTTTTTAAATCCATTATTTACCTCCTTCCTCCTCCCTCCCATACCCATGTTAACAACCTAATGTGTATTTTGATATTTTTCTCCATGGTTATAATATGCATACATACACACACACATGCACACACGCACAGGTGGGGGGGCTCTTCGAGGTCACAGTCGCCGTAATGATGTCATATTGCACACACTACTTTGTGTCTTCTCTTTGTCACTCAATGATTGTGGAAATTGGGATATTTCCTATTCATTCTTGCTAAAAAGCCGTATAATCAACCACAGAGTGGACTATACCAGAATGTGTTCAAAGACCCCCTCTTGATAAATGGTCACTTTGTGTTCAGATATTTGACCGTGATAAACAGGACACTGTTGGGACTTTTAACCCAGGCAACCATCGGAACTATCTGGGAGGCTTTACAACATACAGATTCCTAGACCTCTGAGGCTTGGCTGGAGGGGTGGGGGCTCCCAGGAATCTGTATTTTTAGTGATTCTTCTGGAATATCTTACATGTACTCTAAGAACCAATGGCCTTGCAAAAAAATTTGAATGCAGCAGGAATGGTCTGGTTTTTAGAGGTTCCACCACAGCCTGAGTGACTGCCACAAAAGGGAGACCAAGGCCCCTGAAAGTGCGATTCTAGGCGGGAGAGGGGCACTGGGGAGGGGCAGGGGCAGAGGTGCTCGGGAGGGCAGTACGGCAAGGGTCCCTGCTGCTCTACCCTGGCTGCATGTCAGAATCCCGGGCAGCTTTGTGCGATATCCCAGCGTCCAGACAGAATCTCCAGGGTGGGGACTGGGCCCCACTAGTTTATAAGAGCCTCCCAGGTGATTCGAACATACATGAGAACCGCTGGGGTGGCTAAGAACCCAGGCTGTGAGGTCATCTGTCTAGGCCCAAATCTGTTTCCCCTGCTTAACAGCTCAGTGACCCGGGCAAGTTCCTTCATTTCTCTGTGCCTCAGTTTCCTTGTCTATAAAGTGAGGGTAATAATACCTGGTAATCGTAGTGACAGGAACAACCTGTTAGTCTGTTGTGAGTCACAAATGAGATGACACATGTAAAGTGTGTGAAACATGGCTCATGCTCACCATCATTCCGGAGTGGGAGACGTGGGATGACATTGACTTTGTAGGAAATGACAGTTGCCATTGACTGTCAAGTCATCCAGAATTCCTTTTTGGCTGTCCTCCCCTTGTGCCCCAGCCACCCCCAACTGACACTCCCGCCTTCCGGGGCTGCCAGCCAAGGTACAGGAGGCCACAGAATCAGGCAACCTCCTGCCAAGGCCCTGCAGTTACTTATTCCTAATTCTGAATACAGCATGAGTCAGGTGGGCCCAGTGCCATGGGAGCTGTAAATCTGTACAACAAAGACAGGCCCTGGCTTCCCTTGGGCCGCAACCTCCTCTTCGGTCAATCCTGCACAGCTGAGGCCAGCAGGATAGGACCTGGGAGCTTCCAGGACAGCCTTCCCTTCCTCCCAAATCTGACCTCTGGTCTCAAAGGGCCTCTGTCCCCTATTAGAATGCAGGAATTAGGGGCAAATACACACAGCAGTCACTTGAGGAGGGTCTGGAGGCCGTTACATGACACAGCCATCATTCATGGAGTGCTTACTATGTGCCAGGCACTGTGCTGCTAAGCCCCTCATTAGACCCCATGCAGGCTCTGAGGCAGACACAGTGATGCCCACTTACAGAGGAGGCAACAGACTCAGAGAGGTTAAGCACACAGCTGAGAAGGTTAAACACACAGCATGGCCTTTCCACGGCACCATGTCGCTTTGCCCAGGGACTGTGGCATGTGGGCAGACCCTGGGGAGGGGGCGAGGAGAGCGCAGCAGCTCTGAGAGGGTCACAGTGGGGCTACAGGGAACCAGCCTCGTCCTCCTTCACCCACTCCACCCCTCCACCCCCCGTCCGCCTGTGTGGGTCTCTCTAACCCGCTGCTCCACAGGCACTCCCCTCCCCTCTGACTCACCGTGCCTCCCCTCAGCCTTTTCCATGGCGTTCCCAATGCCTGGAGGGGTTTCCCTGCTTGCCCACAGCTCCTATCATCCTTTTTCCTCAGCCTAAATGACCCTCTTCTGAGAGGTGAAGATTAGCACCCAGATAAGCAGGTCCCCCCTTATGCCCTGCCCCCCACTTTCCCACATCATGGCACTTGCATGATTTCTAGTTACTTTCTTTACCTGCTTCCTCCTTAGATGGAAACTCCTGAGGTTAGAGGCTTTGCCTGGCAAATAGTCGATGCTCAGTGAATATATTTTAAGTGTGGAATGAGGAATAAACAGAAGGCATCAGGCTTTCACTGCGTATAAATAACTGGCCCACGGAAAACAATTTCATTCACAATTGCATCAATCAAAAAGAGTAAAATACCTAGGAATAAACCTAAGCAAGGAAGTGAAAGACTTATACTCTGAAAACTACAAGACACTCATGAGAGAAATTAAAGATACCAATAAATGGAAACACATCCCATGCTCATGGATAGGAAGAATTAATATTGTCAAAATGGTCATCCTGCCTAAAGCAATCTACAGATTCAATGCAATCCCTATCAAAATACCAACAGTATTCTTCAATGAACTAGAGCAAATAGTTCTAAAATTCATATGGAACCACAAAAGACCCCGAATAGCCAAAGCAATCCTGAGAAGGAAGAATAAAGTGGGGGAATTATGCTCCCTGACTTCAAGCTCTACTACAAAGCCACAGTAATCAAGACAATTTGGTACTGGCACAAGAACAGACCCATAGACCAATGGAACAGACTAGAGAGCCCAAATATAAACCCAAGCATATATGGTCAATTAATATACAATAAAGGAGCCATGGATCTACAATGGGGAAACGACAGCCTCTTCAACAGCTGGTTTTGGCTAAACAGGACAGTTACATGCAAGAGAATGAAACTGGATTATTGTTTAACCCCATACACAAAAGTAAACTCAAAATGGATCAAAGACCTGAATATAACTCATGAAACCATAAAACTCTTAGAAAAAAACATAGGCAAAAATCTCTTGGACATAAATATGAGCAACTTCTTCATGAACATATCTCCCCGGGCAAGGGAAACAAAAGCAAAAATGAACAAGTCAGACTATATCAAACTAAAAAGCTTCTGTACAGCAAAGGACACCATCAATAGAACAAAAAGACATCCTACAGTATGGAAGAATATATTCATAAATGACATCCGTTAAGGGGTTGACATCCAAATTATATAAAGAGCTCACACACAACAAACAAAAAGCAAATAATCCAATTACAAAATGGGCAGAGGATCTGAACAGAAACTTCTCCAAAGAAGAAATTTAGATGGCCAACAGGCACATGAAAAGATGCTCCACATCACTAATTATCAGGGAAATGCAAATTAAAACCATAATGAGATATCACCTCACACCAGTTAGGATAGCCAACATCCAAAAGACAAATGACAACAAATGTTGGCAAGGATGTGGAGAAAGGGGAACCCTCCTACACTGCTGGTGGGAATGAAAATTAGTTCAACCATTGTGGAAAGCAGTATGGAGGTTCCACAAAACACTCAAAATAGAAATACCATTTGATCCAGGAATTCCACTCCTAGGAATTTACTGTAAGAATGCAGCAGCCCAGTTTGAAAAAGACATGCACCCCTATGTTTATTGCAGCACTATTTACAATAGCCAAGAAATGGAAGCAACCTAAGTGTCCATCAGTAGATGAATGGATAAAGAAGAGGTGGTACATAAACACAATGGAATATTATACAGCCATAAGAAGAAAACAAATCCTCCCATTTGCAGCAACATGGATGGAGCTAGAGGGTATTATGCTCAGTGAAATAAGCCAGGCAGAGAAAGACAAGTATCAGATGATTTCACTCATCTGTGGAGTATAAGAACAAAGGAAAAACTGAAGGAACAAAACAGTAACAGACTCACAGAACCCAAGAATGGACTAACAGTTACCAAAGGGAAAGAGACTGGGGAGGATGGGTGGGAAGGGAGGGATAAGGGGGAAAAAGGGGTATTACGATTAGCACACATAATGTAGTGGCAGGGGGGGGATATGGGGAGGACAGTATAACACAGAGAAGACAAGTAGTGATTCTATAGCATCTTACTATGCTGATGGACAGTGACTGTAATGGGGTATGTTGTGGGGACTTGATAATAGGGGGAGTCTAGTAATCATAATATTGTTCATGTAATTGTACATTAATAATAGCAAAATAAATAAATAAATAATAAATAAAGCATTGAATTAAGGCCCCCCCCCAAATAAATAAATAACTGGTCCATCCTAGCAGCCTTCAGGCTCCCTTAGGCCATGGTCCTGACCTTCCCAGGGCCAAGGCTGACCTCTGTGTGGGAGGATATAGCGCTTGGTGGGGAGAGGGATTTCCCCCACAAGAACCCAGGCTTTCTCATGGTCCCCCTGGGGGTCTCCAGGCTTGGGAACCAGGTCTTGGAAGGGGCATGGCAATGCACCACCGGCAGCCATCTGGAAAGTCCATGGCCAGCGGAGGTGACCTTTGTCCTCAGACTTGATGCAGCAGCCCCCAGCCCTCTTAGGAGCCATCAGACTGCACCATGGGATCACAGGTCTCAGCCCAATGTCACCAAGGGTCCAGGACTGAGCACCACTGATGGCATCTTTCTCCTACTGACTCCATGATTCTCATCAAGGAGGCAAGCTGGATTTCAGAGAGGACATGTGTGGTCCAGCTCATGGAGGCCAGAAAGTCCAGTCAGGGCCTAGCTGGCTGGGGAGGGCAGAATAATGGCCCCCCAAAACGTCCACATCTGTGGATAAAGTGAAGGTTCCTGTGGCCAGTATTCTCACCTGGCCCTGGTTGGCTAGATCACTACACACATGTTGTTATTGACTCTATATAAAGAGCTCTGCCCAGTGCTCTGGGCAACATGGTGTTACGGCTGCAAGGCTGCAGGAGAGCAGAGACGAGACTGGAGTGGTGGCAGTGCTGAGGACCGAGACTGAGATGGCTGTGCGGGCAGAGAGGCCCAGAGGGAGAGACCGGCTTGCTGCATGCGGACTTGCTCTGAGTGGACAGGATTCTAGTGATTGACCTGCCACCGTGGAAATAAAGTTGGGTATAACCCTTTCACTCCAAGAACGTTCTACTGTCATTTCTTTGGTCACATTGAATCCATAGTGAACTCGCCTGGGGGCTGAAACCCTTTGGCAAGACAACATCCTAATCCCCAGGACCTATATACTCTGTTACATTCCATTGTAAGGGGGCGTTAATGTTGCAGATGGAATTAAGGTTGTGAATCAGCCGACCCAGAGATGGTAGATTATCCTGGTTTATTCAGTTGGGCCCAACATAATCAAAAGCGACTTTATAAGTAGAAGAAGCAGGCAGAAGAGAAATAGTCAGAGATGCTATGTTGCTGGTTTTGAGGGTGGAAGAGGAGGCTACAAGCCAAGGAGTGCAGGTGGCCTCTGGAAGAGGGAAAAGGCAAGAGGACAGATTCTCCCCTAGAGGCTCCAGAAGGAACACAGCCCTTCTGACACCTTGACTTTAGCCCTTGAGACCCATTTCAGACTCCTGACCTCCACAACTGTAAGATAATAAATCTATGTTGTTTTAAGGTGCTGAGTTTGGTAATTTGTTACAGCAGCAGTCGGAAACAAATACACTGGCTGTGTCGCTCACCGGTGAACAGGTGAACATCATTGTCAGTAGCCCAAACTAGGATTTATTTTGCTTCCTTTCTGCACTGGGTTTTAGGTTCCTAGGGCTGCCCAGTTGTCCCACCCACGCCAGCTTAGAGCACAGGAGGCAAACTGGAAAATGAGACGTTTCCAGGGCTTTGCTGGATCCACCCAGAGCCCTGCAGCCAGTCTGAGGGCATCTGGAGATGAGAAAAACCTGCTTGGAAACTCATCCCAGTTCTCCCAATTTGAAGCACTTGCCTTCTAAAGAGTCACATTCCCCACCCCAAACCCTTTCAAAAAAAGTATAATATGCTCAGCACCCTCATTTGTCTCAGCCTCCTTGGGAGGTGGGCTGACTCTGATAACATCTGGCCGTGAATGGAGCACTGGGAATCTAAGTGAACTGCGGTGAGGGGTGGGTATTGGGAGAAGGCTGTAGCGTCTACTCTAACCAGCCGGAAGCAGCCCAGCCCTGGGGCCAGCCTGAGCGTGCTTGCTTTATACCTCTGGAGTGAATGGGGGGTTGAAGGGGCAAGGAGCAGAGGGTGTGATTTCCTGGGGCTCTGAAGCAAGCCCACCTGGCTTTTGATAGGCGCCCACGGGCAGAAAGGGGAGGCTGCTAACGGCACCCAGCGGGCCTCCCAATGCTCCACACCCATTTGCTTCCCCCATTGCCACACTCACAACGCAACTTTCCGACCACAGCCCAGATCCTTGCCCTGCCACTCGGGCCTGGCAGCCTGGCATTCAATCCCTGGGCTTGGATTCATGCATCTGTATCATCGCAACTGTGTGGCAGCCCTCATTTACCCCGTGGCCAAGACAAAGCAACCTTGTCCGTCCCAAATCTTTCAAGAGCCAGGCAAATGTTCGGCTGCAAGAAACTCCTCTGCTCTTGCTGTTGTGCTCTAATCCCAAAGAAAGGCCAAAATTAGACTCCAAGCATCTGTGCTTTTGTAGATTTATTAGCCACTGATAAGAAATACAGCTGGACCCAAACAGAACCCATGTGTAACTGACACACATCTAGAGAAAACCACCCCCTTTCTCTCTCACTCCCCTTGCACTAGAGTGGTTCTTTCTGAGAGCTGTCCTGTTGTGAGCTGTCTCAGGGGATCTGGCCCCTCTAGCATAGGGAAACATTGACCAGAGGCAAACAGAATGCTTAGGACCAATTGTGCCAGGGGACCCCTCTCCTGCAGAGAGAGGCTCCAGAACCAGTGAAGCGCCCTATGCATTATGAAGGATGTTTTCACTCTTATACCCACAGGCTTCCTAATCCCCAGGAATTCCCCCCAGCTACTCTCATCTCCATGATTTTCCAGAAAGTTTGTGGGCAAAGCTGGCTTCCTGAATGTTAGATGAGGGGGTGTTTGTAAGGCTAAGGGAAACTATCATTCCTTCAACACATATCTAGAAGCACCTACTATGTGAAAGCTCATGCGGGGTACTGTGAGGGGTACAGAGTTTAACATCTGGTCGGGAGCTTGGCTGTTGAAATTATGTCCAACCTTGGTCTAAATGGACCCCCAGCTCCTTCCCTGAGGGTGAGGCTAGGGGTGGGATCTCTCCTGGGTGCAGGAATTGATTGGGCTTTCAGTCTGCTCCCCTGCAGAGAGAGAGGCACTCAGACCCCAGCAGGATCGTGGGTCCCCCCTTCTCTAGGACACACAAACCAGGGTGGCAGATGACATGTATGATGTTTCTAGACCCCAAAATGAATTAGGCCCCAAATGGATGGCTTGGGGGTATGAAGGGAGAAGTTTGGAGGCACCCCCTGGGTCACACTGGTCCACATGAGAGGCCACAAGAAATAAGGTCTTTCTTCCCGTGAGGCCAGGAGGAATCAAGTCTGAGGACCAAATGGGTTGCAGGTGAGGCATGAACACTTCTGGGATAAAGGTTTCTGAGAGGGACGTCACCTTCCATGTTCCATGTGGAATCTTGGGGTCTCCTGATGCTTATTGTTCGGGGCCTGTCTCAGTCCCCATCACCCGACAGGTCGATGTCCCACTCCAGGGGGAGAGGGTGGTGGGTGGCTCGGGCTCAGGGCACCATGTGCCACCACTTGAAGGAGAAGGGCTGCCGGCGCACGTTGGTGCCGCAGTGCACCTCCCCGTGCAGCATGTGGTATGGGGTGAAGTCGTCGATGAAGGTGCAGTGGAGGCCCAGCGGCTCCAGCAGGGACCGCACCTTCTCCTCCAGGCAGCAGTGGCCGTTGATGACGGGCCCGAAGGGCTTGGGGATGCCCAGGTGCTTCCCCAGCACCAGCATGTTCACCTGCAAAGACGTGGGATCGCAGGTCAGGGGCAGTTCTTCATCATCAGCTCCCACCTGACACTCCAATGTGCCTGGCAGGGACTGCGTTTGTGTTTTGTGCAGCCTTGAACATAGCTCCGTGCCCTTCCCTGCAGGGGAAGAGGAACTGGGATGGCGAGGACTCCACTGGCTCTGTGTTCCCAAGGGAGCATCTGCAGCCTCACGGTGACACCTTATTTCTCTGGTGGTGACTGCCTTCTTGGGCGGATTGTGGCGGCCACCTTGTTTGTGCTAGGAATCCCAACTTCCTATCTCCCCCCAGTCAGGGGTTAAAGAGGCAAAGAATTGCAATCAGGGTATAAATTAGTCATGGGGATGAAAGTACAACATAGAGAATATAGTCAGTGGTTCTGTAACATGTTTCTATGTTGACTGTATCTGCCCTAGCGGGGTGAGCATTTAATAATGTAAGGAACTGGCGAATCACTTGCTGTATATTTGAAACTAATATAATATTATAGATCAACTACACTTCATGAAAATATATGATATGAAAAAAAAGATTAAAAATATATCAAAAAGTAAAAAAGAATCCCGACCTCCTAGGCAGGACTTGATTGGACCAGAGTAGACATGTGACCCAAGCTGGACCAATCTGATTCTCTCTCTCTCTCTAGTATCTGAGGGTTGACATCTGGGAGAGTCAAGTCAGATATGTCTGTATCTATATGTGGCCATATTCATATTTGTCCCCCGGGACAGCGAAGCAAAGGAGGCCAAGCTGGGGGCGGGAGGGTATGAGGGAATGAATGATGTAGACGAGAGATGGTTCCAGGCCCTCCTGAAGTGCCCACTGCAGCTATCCCTGCCCACAGCTTTCATGGCATTCTTATATTAAATCTCCCGTTCTGGCTGAGCCGGCCCCGTTTCTTGCAAACACAAGAACCTGAGCCCATGCACAAGCTTCTGGGGGCACATACATAATTGCAAGGCTGCCTTACACATTCAGGAAGGAAGGCGAATGATGAGAGGCTTGGCAAGTGGGGTAATCAAGGAGGGCAAAAAGCCAGAATGGGGAAGGAAGGAAGGGGGATGAAGCAATGGTGGTGTGGACAGTTTCCTGTAAGGCTCTGATGATGGGCAAGTTGAGTTCCTCTGGGGGATGGAGATGGAGGGGAAGGGGATGAGGAGGGGAGCTGAGTGATCTACCGCAGCGCTGCTCAAAGCATGGTCCTCAGGAGCATCAGCGCCCCCTGGGTCAGAAAGGCATCAGTGTCTCAGCCCTACCCCCAGACCTGCCTGCTGAATCAGAACTTCCACGTCCCACCCCAGGTGGGGGGT
Source organism: Smutsia gigantea (assembly GCA_032199065.1). Taxonomy (NCBI): domain Eukaryota; kingdom Metazoa; phylum Chordata; class Mammalia; order Pholidota; family Manidae; genus Smutsia; species Smutsia gigantea. The sequence continues at coordinate 68,288 of JAVSCE010018857.1, forward strand.
CCCCAACCACCCAGGTGTTCCAGATGCAGCTCCAAGTTTTAGAAGCACCAGAAGAAAAGCCCTCAGGGCTCAATCAATGACTGCTTCTTCCATGAAGCCTTCTTGGATATCCAGTCCTACCTCTCGGGCCAGAAGCACTTCATGCCACCTCTCAACTGCCATGCCACTTTATTATACAAAGCAGATGATTGGGGTGCATCCTCAGAGGGGTGAAGAGTTTCCCCCCCACACCAGATTAGATTGGAAGTTCCCTGAGAACAGGGAGCAGACTTAATCATCTTTGTATCTCCAACAGGGTACCCTAAATATATGGGGCGGGGGGCAGTGAGTAGCTTCAAGCCAAGAGAAAGCAAGCAGAATGCGCATCCGAGCTCCCAGCTGAGGATGTGTGATATCCACACACAGCCTCATGCAATCATCCGGTCACTGCAAATTTCCAGTGGGACCCTGGGAGGAGGAAGGGCTATTCCCTGACAGCCCTTGAGCCAGGGGCTTGGCCAGTGAGCATTGCATAGGGACCATGATGGTCAGCCAATGAGAAGCCCTTCTGCTGGCCACCACGGGATCCCCGGTTCTCTCTGCCATCCCCAGCAGCTGCCACAATCCCAAACATGGCAGCGACCAGAGCCTTGGAGCCGAGCTTAATGAAACCTGGAGTCACAGATGGTGGCCTCACCAGGTCAGGGAAGAAGGCCACTGCCTTTCTCCTCTCCATCTTGAAGAGCTGGGGGATGTCCACGATGTCCTGCTCCGTCAGGCCCAGCTCCTGCTTCAGCACCTCACGGTTCCAGTCAATGCAGCTCTGGGGGTGCAGAGGTGGGGAGTTGTGTGTGTTGTGGGGACCCCAGTGTGTCGGGGTACTTGCCAGTGTGTGTTGAGAGGATGCAAGGGGTCATGTCAAGTGTCCATGAGTCAACTCTCCACACAAACCTTTTACTTGTGCCCCTTCATCAAAATACACCAGCCCTGGGTCCCACCCCGCACAGAGCTATCCCACTAGCTGGGCTCAAATGAATGTTCCAGAGGGTTCCATCCTTGATCCTCTTCCCTTCTCCAGATCCTTCACTCCCTAGGGGATCTCCTGCAGTCTCATGGTTTAATACACCGTCTAGACACAGACAACTCCCAAATCTCTATCTCCCAGGCCACTTTATACAGCCCACTCTCTTTCCCAAGCTCAGACTTGCCCAGACCACCGCCACTCCGCATCTTTCCTCGGCTGTCAACAGGCACGTCCAATAGGACATGTCTAAAGACGAATCTTTGTTCCTACACTGCCCCCCAACCTGCTCCTCCCCCAGGGGTCATCAGTCCTGTAAATGTCACCACCATTCCTCCCACTGTTTGGGGTGAGCACCGTGCTGTTGCTCTTGATGCCTGCTGCCCTCTCACTCCATGTCCATCATCAGCAAATCCTACGGGTTCCACCTCTACAATACGGCCCCACTCTGGCCTCTTCCGTGCCCTCCACTGCTTCCACCGGATGAGCTGTCCCCTCCCGCCTGGTGACTGCAGTGGCTTCCTGACCAGGCTCGTTGCTGCTTCTGCCCTTGCCCCGTGAGGCAGCCACAGTAAGGCTCCTCACAGACCTCCAGCCACGGGAGTGGACTTGACCAGGGGCCCGCCCTTGCTGCTGGGCTTTGGCTCTGAAATCCTTCTCGTGTTTGCGCCCGAGGTCTCACCACCCACCGGCTGCATGCTTGGATGCGACCATGATACTAAGGCGGACCTGTTTCTGGGAGACGGGGACCTGCTCTCATGGCTGACTTTGGTGCTCCCCACCCCAGCTTTGCCGAAGCTGTCTTGCAGGGCAGGGCAGTATGGGTTGCCTCCCCCCAGCCTTCCTTCCCTCTCCTAGTCTCCTCCAATGCCTTTCCTTTTTCCCTGGCACAGGCATTGCCCCAAATGGAACCCTTGCATGTTTTGTCCATCTTGGCATTTGCTTCTTGGATGGCCCCGTCCTGGGTATTTTTGCTCTTCCCAACCCACCGTACACCTTTTCCTTTGCTCTGTGCCCTGGCAGACTGGCCCTTGGGAATCAGGGGCTCCCAAGCCCTCTGGCTTCTGGTCGGGTTCAGCCAGTGGGGGCACTGGGAGGAGGTGGGGGCTGGTAGAAGAGTGCAGTGGGGGTATTTGTTCCCCTAGTTCCCTCCCGCCAGGTCACTGTGGTTTGGCTGTGCAGGTCACAGCCCCTGTCTCAAAGCCTTCTGTTCATAATGACCTTGAAACCATGGGAACACAGGTTCCAGGAACAGGTCTCTTCCCTAATTCCTTCAGGCCTAGAGGTGTGACAGCTCCTGTCTTCCTAGCCTGGCATACTGGGTGGCCCCTCGTGAATTTCCTCAAATCCTGCCTCTGCCTTTGTAATTATTCTACCAATTAACTTTCCTACATTTATGTATGGGTTCCCTGCGAGGACCTAATGTCACCACTCCGCACCATCTGCTATGAAATATCGATATATTCTCAACACAGCAGCAGAGAGATTATTTCAAAGCATAAGTCAAATCCTGCCAATGGCCTCAAATCTCACTCAGGGCCACAGCTAAAGTCCTAGCACCAATGCCCGACAAGTCCTTATGCGATCTGGCCTTTCCTCACACCACATCAGCCTCTTGGTTCGTTCTCAAATATTTCATTTCCTTTTGTTCTACCTCAGGGCCATCCTCTGTGCAGTTCCCTCTGCCTGGAATGCTTGTCCTCCTCACATACTCATGGCTGATGACCATATCTCTTGGGTCAAAAGAGGGGGTTAGAGCTCCTCTGTCTGGGCCAGTTCCAGCTGAGCTCTTAGGAACCACGAGCCTCAGACTTCCATCCCCACTTCTGTCCCCAGCCATGCCCACCTTCCACTCACAAGCCCAGGCCCTTGTACCTGCACAAACTTATTGTAGCTGATGAGGTTTTCATTGGAGAGAACCTGGTTGATGGAGATGGTGTTGACCTGCTTATTACCTGGGAAGGAGGAAGACCAAGACGTGAAAGGAAGGCAAGGACAATGACAGCGGTGAGGACCGTCTGGTCTGGGAAGCTGCCAAGCAAAGGCCAAATTCACAGCTACTGGCCTGCTGAGTCAGCAGCTCTCTGGCCTTTTTGGGCACTGGGGAGGCACTACCCAGCAGAGCTTAGGCTGGTCGCTGTGCAAGTCCGGGGGTGTCAGGAGCGGGAGGGGCAGATGGCTGCAGCGCTATAAACTTCAGACCGTCATCCGAGTGCACTGGAAGTAGTGCTGGAAGTAGTGATGGGAAATTTACAACCCTCCCAGCACAATGGGCAGTGATTCTGCTTCTTTTGGCTGGTGATGGTGGTGGGGCTGGGGCACCCACTTGCCCATCAGGGCCGGCCCCTTAGGACATCCATCTTTGGACCCTGTCCCTGCCCTCCAAGGGTGACTGCATGGCAAAGGGGTCCTCTGCAGGCCCACCTGCCTGCCTGCTTGATGGGGTGTCCGGGGAGACGGGCCTGGACAGAGAAGGGAAGGTCAGAGCCAACGGCTCACATCCTCACAGCTACCATTTATTAGGCCTCACTGTGAACAGGCCCTGAGCTCAGGGCTCTAAGTTCAGCACATTTAACCCACATGAAAGCCCACAAAGCATGCATTCTTATTCCCACTTTACAGATGTGGACACTGAGACTCAGAGAGGTAAAATGACTTGCCCAAGGTCTTAAAGCTAGGAAATGGAGGGCTTGTGATTCAAACCCAAGCCCAGTGCTCACAAAGGGCCTCAAGCCTTGACCAAGGGAAAGGAGAGGGCTCCCTGGGCGTACTTGCCCACCTGCAGGCCCAGCATCCCCCCCAACTTCCCTGAGTTTTGAGTAGGATGGAGGTGAAGGGGATGAGAGTAATCTCACAGGCTCCCTAAGATCCAATGGGGGAATGGGCACAGGGCACATAGCCTGAGGTTTGGCACACAGCAGGTGACCAGTGGGGTGCGCTGGGCCACCACGGTCACTGCCCCAGGGGCAGCTCCCCAGGGAAGCATGGCGGTTGCATGTGCCACAACAGCTGTGGATCCCTGCACTCTCCTTCCCAGCTGGGCGGTTGGAAAAACTGCCCAGCCTCTGCCTGGGCTTTGCTCACCGTCAGTATGGTACTTCCAGGCGAAATGAAGGCCTTCTCCCCACCTGGTATGTAAAATTTAGATTTGAGGAGTTTTGAGGTTGGGTCTGGGCTCAAAAGAGTTTAGTCATGGTTCCTAAGGGAGCATCGGGGCTGGGAAGACCTATTTCTTCTCCTTGGCAGCCGGGGCTCCAGAGTTGTGGGGATGAGGTAACTGTAGTGAATGGAGAGAAAGAGTCGTGGGAAGTTCTACTTGTGAGTTTCTCCTGCCCTGTCATGGTGGGTTTTCTGCTTGCTATTTGATGTCACACTCCTTCGGGCACGTGGATGCCTGTATGCTAAGTGCAGACCCTTGCCATGCATAGCCCACTGGATGCCAGGAATCCCAGTCTGAGAGCCCAGGACCCTTATCCAGCCAGATTTCTCCCCTTCCCACAGGCCCATCGCCCCAAACTCTGGCAAGTGTGAGTTTCGAGATCACATCAGGATGTGCCAGGTACCTGGCACATGCCCCCTGGCAATACCAGTCTAGGGCAGGGGTGACGGATGCCAGGCCCTACCCTGAGATGCTGAGGGGCATGGGCACCCACCCCTCCCCATGGCCAGCTTCCCCTGGGGGTAGACGGCTGCAGTGTTGCTGGGCCGGGCTGGAGGGAGGCCTCCACGGGGGGCTGAGGCTCCAGGGGCAGAGGAGTGGACCGACAGGACTCATCCCCGGCAGCCACAGGTTCCCCTCACAAGCACATATTATCAAGGATTTCAAGATAGTAACCACAGATCACTGAACCCCAAGCCATGGGACCTTCTGAGCAGAGGGCTCTGTCCAACTGCACTGGTCACAGGCCCACAAAGCTGGCCATGTGTCCATCTGGCCATGCTCTCCCCAAGCCCATCATTCACTCTGCACTCCCTGCCAGCTCTGCCCCAGCCATGACAGGGTGGCTTGTGGGTGAGGCATGCAGCGGCAGGGGTGAGGGATCCCAAATACTGGAGGACATCTCTGCTCTCAAATTTGCCATCCCTCTCTCAAGCCACACTGTGTCTGGATGGAGGTGAGGGGCAGGAAAGCTGGGATGAGGGACGCGGCCCTGGTACCCACCAACGACCCCTTTGAACAGGAGGGCCCTGCCGTGGCCCTGCCTCTTCTTCTCCTGGAAGAGCTTGAAGCAGGCGCCAGGGCTGGCCAGAAGCATCCGGAAGCCCTGTGTGGAGACACCAGACTCAGCTGAGCTCCCTGGCCTCAGCTCGGCCCCCTGGAACTCATCCGCTGGATGCTGGGGACAGGCATGTCACCCAAGTCCTCACCTTCCCGTCGGGAGCAGAGACGAAGCTCAGAAATTCATCCACGTGGCCCACAGCCAACCAGTCCACGAAGAGCTCCACCGGGGGCTGTACCCTCTGCGCGTGGAGGAAGTCCCGCACCACCTGGGTGACCCTGCGGCCGCTGGACCTGGGGCCCAAGGGGTTAAAAAAATGTTGCTTAACTAACAAAATAAAAGTTCTGCAATACCTGACTTCTCAAAACAAAAACAAAAACATGCCTGGCTTTTGCAAACAGGAAAGACAATAAATATATTTGAAAATTCCATTCAGGATGAGCTCTTGGTGAGGCTGATGGAGGATAGTCAAGGACTTGCCAGGTCTTGCTATCCAGGCAAATTGTCGGAATCAGCCTCAGACCCATCCTCACATTTTCCAAGAGATGGACTTCACTACCATATGTCATCCCCTAAGGCCAAGTGGTTCTTCTTTGAGCTTAACTTACAGCTCTCACTTGCAGCCTCACCTTCCTACACACCAGTGGGGAGAGAGGTAGACAGGATCATTCCAGAGGGCCCTCACAGCCCCAGCATTTTATCTTTGTGAATTTGAACCCTCTTTTTGTTTCATCTTCTGGAAAAATATTTAACGGCATGCCCAAACATCCTCTTTCTGTGGGATCTTGTTTTTGAGGGCCATAAAGGGCCTCCAAAGCTTCTTGATTCACCTGTCATTTGACTACAGGTCTGTTCTAACTGCTTTGCTGAATTTGGTTGGCTCAATGTCTTGGCCTATTCCACAGCAGATAACCATCACCACAAAGTCCCTTTTCTTTTCCATCAGTATCCCCGTGTCACATGCTGAGTAACACATAATGGGTAACTCTGTGTGTGTGTGTGTGTGTGTGTGTGTGTGTGTGTGTGTGTGTGTGTGTGTGTTACCACCATCTCACTTTTCATGTCCTATACCTCCCTTCTCCTGCTCTCAGGAAAAGAGCTGATGTTAGTCATTTACATTGTAGTATGAACAAACTTTGATTTAAATGCAATTTCTTCCAGGGCTGTTCAGACTTGAAGCTTTTTATTCTGTATCTGTTAATAGACTGCTATTAGTAACCTCTACTTCCTGAAGCGAAAGACTTAAGTCTAACCATAACTTTGCATTCTGTGTGACCTTTACCAGGTCACTCACTCTCTCTGGGCCCACTTGTGGAATGTAAGGGTTGGACTGAATGAGTTCTTAGGTCCCTGCTCACTCTGGCCTTCTCCAAGGTAAGTGTGGACAGTGTCTGGTGAAGAGCTTATCATCCCCCACCCCCATCCCCCCACCCCCATCTGTAGGGCTACAATTTCATCACTCCTTTCTGGTTCTCATTCAGCAGAATGGCCCCTCTCTCTCCCAGCCACCATCACCACCCACCCCAGAAACACCTCTCCCTGCTCCTCTCTCACCCAGGCAGGTTGCCCCCAATGAGGATCCTCCCCAGAGGGTACTCCTTCCCGTTGGCCATCACTGGGGGGCTGACCTCCAGGTTCCCAAAGGAGTCCAGGCCACTCACAGGGCGGTCTTGTGGTTCTCGAGTCACATAGCCAAAATCTGGACCCTGGTGGGGGAAACTGAATCAGGCTGGTGGGGGGTGCACGCCAGGAAGAGCTTGGACCAACTAGCTGGCCCTGAGCTCCTTAAAAACAGGGCAGGAGTGGCTGCCCATTCTTTAGATGGAAATAATGAGTCAAGGATGGGGATCTGATCTATTCAGTGTTTCATGCACACACAGGGCACAGCTGGGAAATACACAGGTCCTCTGGCCCTGCTGCCATATTAGGGCACATTATTCCCCATGGTCACAGGGAGACAGCAGAGAGGGCCCTGGCTGCACCTACACTCTCCATTCAACACGGAGCCTGAGCCCATGGCCTCCCCCTCCCTCTCTTTGTGGCCTTCCCGCCAAGTCCGGCCCACCAGCGGATTTCTGCTACTCTAGAGCAGCCTGTCCTTGGGGACCACGAGGCTGGCGAAGGCTTTCTGAGCCTCAGTCTTTCAACTCTGGAGAAGGGGAAAGTTCCCCAGGGCCACCTCTTAGAGAGAACTTAGGCAGCAGTGAGGGCCTGGTGAGAGCTCCTACCACCACTGTGATCCAGTCGGGGGCTGGAGGGACCTCCCATCCTTTATGGGACCAAGGGACTCTCCCCTCTTTCTTCAAGGAGGTTCTGGTCAACAACTACCATATTCACAATTATCTTCGTGACCAATAATAATATCAGCTGATGGTGTCAGAGAAGACTGACAAATGCCTGCGAGGCCAGAGCTATATCATTTTTACTGATGAGGAAACTGAGGCTCAGAGAGGGCAAGTCCCTCAGGCAAGGTCACACAGCATGTGAGTAATTGATTGGTTGTTCTAATTCCAAAACCTTTGTTCTTAGCAGCTGCACTGTCCCACCTCCCTCATCTAGGCACCAGAGTTACTAAATAAAAATACAGGATGCCCAGTTACATTTGATTTCAGATAAATAATAAACATATTTTTAGCATAAGTACGTATCATGCAACATTTGGGACATACTTATATCAAAAGTTACTCATTGTTTATCTGAAATGCAAATGTAACTGAGCCTGTCCTGTATTTTATCTGGCAACCCGCACTCCCGTCCCTAGAGAATAGGTTCCCAGTGCTGCCCTCTGCAGGCCACACCCCAGGGTGGCCTTCAGAGTAATGTCCCTGGGGAGTGTCCCTTGGCCCCAGGCCTGGGCTGCGAGCTTGGACCACTCACCAGTAGTCGTTTGTAAGGGAAGTCCTGCAGCTCCCCATTCCTGGGGGAGTCAAAGACCACTGGGAAGGTCTTGTGTGGCGCCTGAACATAGCCCAGCTCCATCTCGTCCTGTGAATGAGAGACACCCAGCTGTGGACGGGAGGCAGCTTCCCCTGCGTGCTCGCCCTGAGCACTTTGGGGAACACTGTTCACCGGAGGCCTCTGCCCCAGGCCTGCTCTGCCCTAGTGTGTGACAAGGACAAGGGCCATGATGCTCACTGGGTGGACGAGGAGCTGGAGGCTCATAGGCTGCACTTAACTAGAGCCACACAGCAAGACAGGCTGGGAATGAATGAGAAATGGACGTGACCGTGGCGGTGTCCCCGTGTTGGGTCAGGGCAGAGTGGACACAGAGAGTAGCTCGGGACGGCCTGAGTTGCACAGATAGGCTGCTGGGCACCAGCAAGCACCTCTGGCTTCCACAGAGGGTTCTGAGGGGTTGACAGCTGGGCTGAGGGGACCTGAGGAGGTACAGATCTGCCTCTTTCTCAGACCTGTAAACACGTCCAGGTCAATCCTAATGCCTCTGGGCGTGGAGGCAAAGATGGCCCAGCACTGATGAACTATATATCCAAGAGGCTTCCTATTATGTGCCTGGCTCTGATTTACACTCTTTATAAATATTATCCCCATTAATCCTCGTGACACACCTATGCAGAGGGACAGTTATCACCCCATGTTATAGATGAGGAAAGTGAAGAACAAAGGGGTCTAGTTATTTGTCCAAGTTCACACAGCCAGTCAGTAGCGCAGCCAGGATCTGAACCCAGCCCATCTTGCTCCAGGGTCCTGCCCAGTACCACTTCATTGACGACCCTGTAGTCATGAAAGCTCCTTAGCTTGTCATTCAAGGTCTCCCACCTCCCACCTTGCCCTTCACAGAAACTTGGCCCTGACCAACAGGAGCCCGAGACGTGCTTTCTCATGCCTCCCACCTCTGGGCCTTTGTACACGCTGGTCCTTGGCCAGGACCATGCACTGAGTCCCAGCACACCCTTACCAGCTCTGGGGCCCTGGGCATTTGCTCTCAAGTGCTCCTCAGGTGGGTAGTGACAGGGAGCTGTCAAGAAGATGAAATGACACTATGCACAGCCCACGTAAGCGCTCGATAAATGATGGCAATCATCACCCACCCATTTGCCTAACCTGGTTCTGCTCAGAGGCCCTCCCGCCTGGAGTGTTCACTTACCCCCCAGACAGGTGAGGACACCCTCTTCCAAACCCTGCTGGCACTTTGCTGGCAGCTCTGCTACATCTGGGATTGTAGGAGTGGGGATTTTTGTCACAGTAATTTACCATATCAGGCTTCTCGGCTTCATTGCTATTGACATTTGGGGCCAGACAGTTCTTCCTTGTGGGGTCTGTCCTGTGCACTGTAGGAGTCTTGGCGGCATCCCTGAGCTCTGTCCACCAGAAGCCAGTAGCACCACCCTCCTCAGCATGACAGCCAAAAATATTTCCAGATACTACCAAATGTCCCCAGGGGACAAACTCACTTTCCTTGAGAACCATAGGTCCAGGCCACTGAGGCCAGGGACTGTGTGTCCCACACCTCAGCCATTTCCTCCAGGCCCAGCCCAGTGCCTAGCCCACATCATGGGTGTGAGTGGATGTTGAGGCCAGTGTCAGTGTGTGCCTGGGTCTCCAGAGATTTCGGGGTGGGGGGAAGCACTAGGTCTGGAATTAGAAAGAGCAGAGCCCTGGGGAGGACCCTGAGTCCCTGGGTCCTCCTGGATCATCCCTGCAGCCTCCTTCCCGCTCCCTGGTGGGGAACAGACCGGCCTCTTCCTCAAGGACAGGGTCCCTCTGGGCTCTGCCAGGGGCCATGGTACCTGGATCCAGCGATCATTGCGGTTCTCGGTCTGCGGGCAGACGGTCAGCTTACAGCCAGCCTTCCGGGCCAGCTCCGCCACTGAATCCACAAAGCACGTGTTGTTCCTCACACTACGGACAAGCCCGGGGAGAGTGGCTCAGGAAAGAGCCAGGTCTACGGGCCAGAGGGGCCCCCTGGGTGAGAAGGGCACCCAATGCCCCTGGACTCACTGGCACACGTACACCTCCAGCGGTGGCAGGGTGCTGGGCGTCATAATCCAGGGAGCCACGCGGAACACCACGGTGTCCGTGAAGATTGGGGACTCAGAGAAATCCTAGCAGGAAGGAGCCAAGGGGGAAGAGCACTGGCCTTAGAGTCCAGAGGCCTGGGTGACTCAAGGACCACGTGGCCCCTGAGCAGACATTTGCATCGCTTAGTTTCTAGAGGCGCCAACAGGATGGCAGAGAAATCTGAAGTCCTTCACACCAGTGGTGCCCCTCCCTCCCAGGAGCAGAGCCCCTCTCACCCACTTGGCCCTGGCCACCCCCACCTCGTTGGAGACATCCAGCAGGGTGACGTGGAAGGAGATGAGCCCCGGGAAGCCGGCGTCGGGGAAGGAGAGGCCCTCCACGAGGAAGCACTCCTTGTCCTTGTGGAAGCGCGGCACCTCGTAGGCCACCTTGTCCTGGCCCAGCACATGCCTGTAGGCCTCACACGAGTCCTCGGGACCTGGGAGGGGACCAAAAGGGTGGCCCTGACTCCCCAGGGGGTCCAGGGAGCAGGAGGGATGGAGGAAGGGTCGTGTAACCTCACCAAAAACACAAAGGTAACAGCTCCACCTTTCCCTTCCCACCAGCACAGGAGAGAAAAATGCTTGATAATCAGCAAGGGCAAGGCCAGGGGAAAGGGGCGTTCCTTCCTAAGACTGCCGTTTGGATATTTTGGATGGCAGTTTGGGGGCATCTAACAAAGCCATATTTACCCCTAGCCAGCAATTCCACTTCTGGGTACTTTTCTACAAGATACATGTATGAGGGTGTTCATGGGTGTTTATTCACTCACTGAACAGATGTTTACCGAGCACCTCCCATGCACCTGCGAGGCATCGTTCTAGACTCAGGACGGTTGTGAGCAAGGTTCCTGCCCTCAAGGAACCTATAGTGTTGTCAAACCAAAACACTGCAAACAATTGTATGTTCAGGGCACTGGGGAAATGACACACCTCCCTAGTTTAGAATACTAAACTGGGAGCTCTGGAAGAGAGTGAAGCAAAGCGGCATAAACACACAGAAAGATGTGTCGAATGTATAATTCCATGAAAGAAACAGTTTGGAGGGTAGAATATGTACGCACCACACACACACACAGGAAGATTCATTTCGTGCATATAGAAGATGTTCAGGAGAAACATGGAAAATCACTTTACTGGTGATGGCATTTTAAGAGTCAGGTTTAGGGTTAGAGATAGAGAATGCTCATATTTTACATGTTTATATACTTCCAAATTATTTGACCTTTTAAAAAAATGAACATCTGATTACTTGTACACAAATGTATTTTTAAAAGATGTTTTATATCCTTGTTTGTCCTGTGGCAAGGGTGTGGTGGATATGTAACATGATAGCTGTTTTTTTGTTTTTTGTTTTTTGTTTTTTCAGGAGATGCACAATGAATTATATAGGGACAATAGCCATGGTGTCTGGACGGGATAGATGAAGCAAGAGAGGCAAAATAGTGGTAACTGCTGGATCTGAGTGGTTGGCAAAATGGGGGTTTATTACACTGTTCTCTGCTTTTGCGCATGTTTGCAAGTTTAATAAAAATGTCTAAACATGCTTAAAATATATTTTTAAAATTCACTCATCCCATAAAATGACCTTGAGCCATGTCTGTGCTGGGGATGCCAGCTGGCCAGTTTCAAAGCTGCCACATCTCAAGGATCTTCCTCTGAGCCCTGGAAGCCTGGAAGCCAAAGCAGAGCCTGCCTTATGGTCCCGGGCAGGGAAACTGAGGCCCCCCTGGTGTTGGCGGCACAAACTCACCATAGGCGTGGAAGACCCGTGCCCACTTGGCATCATAGTTAGAGGTGTGGAGGACAAGTCTGTGGTCATCAAAGAGAGCAGCAGGGCCTTGGGTCCGCAGGACCATGGCTGACATGTCTTCCAGGTCTGCGGAGCCAGACAGTGGTCGGCAACTCAGGAGGCCCTGGCGCTCAGCACCTCCTCCTCCTGCCCGCCGCCCTCCCAAGACACAGGCTGCCAACACCCTGGTCTCTGAGCTGCAGCTCTGCCCACCCCATGAACCCACTAGAAAGCATCAAGAGCAAACCACGCAGACGTCTGCCAGACTGTGGCATGGGGAGCCCCTTCACACCCTCTCTGGGCTTCCATTTCCTCATCTGCCCAGAGAAACGAGCCAGTCTGGTGCCTGGCACACGGCAGGTGCTCAACAGAAGTGGGGGGGGGCGGGGGGGGAAGGCCACCTGGGCGGCACACAGGGACATTCCAGTCTCAGTCCCGCATCACTGGCTGGTGACAACAGGCGAGCTCCTTACTGCCTGAGCCTCAGCGTTCCCACCTCTAAAACAAGGGACAATTGTGCCCACTTTCCGAGTGGCTGTGAGCGTCTCATCTGTAGAGCACCTGGCCCATGCCGCAGGCTGGTGAGGCAGCATTCCTGTGCGGGTTGGGATGGATTTGACAGAATATGGGGCATTCCTGCCCCACAGGCCACAGGTGCCTGAGGAGGGGGCCAGATTCGGAGTTGGAATAGGAAGCCTTGGATCTGCCGCAGGCTGGCTGACTCAGGGGATCTTCTGACCTCTGGGCACCAACCTCCTCCTTTCTAAATTGGAGTGTGCTGCCCTTCTGCTTGGATGATTAAATGAGAATTTGGGGAAACAGCCCAGCACACAGTAGGTGCTCACATAATGTTCGCATCTGCTGCTCCCCTGGAGGGAGAGAAAGGTGAGTTCAGCTCACTTCCAGAGTTCTGCCCCAGCGTGGCACTGGGGATGCTGGGAGATTTGAGGGCATCAGTGTGTCCAGGGGCTGGAATTCTGGACCCAAGCTCTGCCTTCAGAGCCGCCTCATGGGTGGGAACCCCTGTGGACTGCCATGACCCCCCTTACCTTGCAGGCAGTGCACATGCTGGTCATAGTTGTCCTGGTCACCACAGTTCAGATTGTCCCTGTCACAGTTCACCAGCAGGATGGCTCCATACCCACCAGGCCCCCAGACCCACTGCCGCTGCCGATGACAAAGCATGGCTGACGATGGGGCCTCAGACCAGAACTGTGTTTTCCTCCCAGAAACCTCTTGGCCAGCCTCCTCACTGTCTCTTCCTTTTCCCCCTACCCTGTGAGGATAGGTCCACTCTCATTGGAGCACCTCCTGCTCAAGAAATGGCCATGGCTCCCTACTGCCCCAGCATCAAGTCCAAATTACACAGCGGTCTGTTGTAGCAGCCTGTGGTATGTCTCCAGCCAGTGTCCTCCTTCTCAACAGGCAACTTCCTGATTACAAGATCCATCCCTCCCTCCAGGCCTTGGTTCCTCCTGTTCCCTCCACCCGGAATTCTGGCATCACTTTAGAGCCCAGCTCAAGCGGACCTCAAGGGAAGTCTTCCTTGCTCATACAGCCCACCTTGGCCTTCTCTGGGCTCCAAATGCACTAAGTACCACCGAAATCCAGCCCGAAGTTCTTCAACAGTTTCATACTTGGTAGATTTCTCTTTTAGCCTAGACCAGGGGCCCAGCACACGATGGCCCCTGGGCCAAATCCAGCCTACTGCCTGATTTATTATTAGAACTTGTTTCTAATAAAACACGTTTTATTACAGCCCTTCGTTACCATACTAATGGTAGCTCTTTCACATACAATGGCATTATCCACTAGCTGTAACAGAAACAGCATGGCTCATAAGGCCAATATATATAACTATCTGACTCTTATAGAAAAAGTTTGCTGACTCTCAGCCTAGACTGACAATCCAAAGGACTTGCTCCATAACGTCCACGGCGGGGCACATGTGTGCTGGGTAATTCTGGTGATGATTTTTTTCTCTTGGTGAAAGAAGACCACCAGCCACGCCTGCTTCCCACTTGGGTCCCTTGACCCTGGCATCAGCTGAGAGGCTGGGGATACCTATAATGGCCTCTCCCCTCTTAACCCAGCCTAGAGCAGCTCCAAACTCTGCACTCCACGAGGAGAAGCCCCTACCTTGTCCACAAAGCTCGTGTTCTGCCTGCCTTCACAATTCAGGTCACAATCCAGAGAGATGTCTGCAAGGAAAGGGCAGAGGGTCAGTCACTATGGGCTTCCCAGGAGCCCAGCACAGGCCCGTGGCTGCCACCTTTTATCTTTGATCTCCTCTGGGGCTGGGCAAGTGGAAGTCATTTCCAAGAAGACATTGCCCAGAGGTGGGGACATCTGGAGCCTCCCTCCCTGGGCTGGGAAAAGAGGCCTTGGGGAGGAAGCAGGGTCAGAGCAAAGGCCCAAGTCAGAGCAAATGCTGCCCCCTCCAGGAAGCCTTCCCTGAACCCTCCCTCCTTGATGTCTGGGGCACACCCTGCACTGAGCCCAGGTTGCCCTGGACGTTCTTGGTCTGTCGAAGCTGCCTCACTGCCCTGGGATGGCACAGTGAGCCTGGACCTGAGTGTCAGACAGACGTGGATGTGAATCGGGCTCCTGGCGCCTACTGGCTGTGGGGCCTCCCTGAACTTCAGCTTCATCTCACACTCGCCAAATCCCAGCCCTCATCCCACCTTCTTAATGTTTCTCCCTAGAAAGTGGGGAGATTTTATAACCCAAACGGAGCATGAGAGAGAGATTTTGAAATGGCTTTTAAACATGCGAAAAGGTACCCAACCATCATGCAACAAGTGGATGAGTCTCACAAACATAATGTGGGGCAAAAGAAGCCCAACCCGAAGAATATGCACAATATGATTCCACCCACAGAAAATTCAAAGAGAGGCAAAAATAGACCACAGTTGACCCTCGAACAATATGGGTTTGCATAGCATGGGTCCATGTATTTGCAGGTTTTTTTCAATAAACACAGGTATTGTAAATATATTTTCTCTCCCTTATGATTTTCTTAATAACATTTTATTTTCTCTAGCTTGCTTTATTGTAAGAATACAGTATATAATACATATAATATACAAAATATGTGTTCATCGACAGTTTATGTTATGGTTAAAGCTTCAGATCAACAGTAGGCTATTAGTGGTTACGTTTTTGGGGAGTCAAAAGTTATATACAGGGGCTCTCTTGTCCCCTCCTGGTGTGAGCTGGGAGCTCTGTCCTTTCACTTTATTTCCTAAATAAAAGCCTGTACCTTGCTCTTCTTAAAAAAAAAAAAAAAAGCTATACACAGCTTTTGACTACACAGGAGATTGGTGCCCCTAACCCCCACCTTAAGTACCAACTGTATATTATTTGGGTATGCATATTCAGGTGATAAAACCATAAAGCAAAACAAAGAAATACTTATCCCATGATAATGGGTAAAGAGGAAGAGGGAGTTATAATCAGAGAAGAACATGTTGTGGGGGATACTTTGGGGTGTCAGTCACTTTCCAGCTCTTGACCTGATTGATGGCTGCTCCAGGGTTTGCTATTAACTATTCATTGCTATCAATTAACTACTAATTAATGATCCATTATTAACTAATCATACACACATACACACATATGCACATATAAAATAAAGCTTTATGCACTTTTTTGTCTCTGTACTTTCCAATGAACAAGGATTTGTGTGTGTGTTGGGAAAGATACCCAACCTTAGTTTTAGCTAAAGGAAGACAAATTTAAGCAACAGTGAGACACCAACCTCTCAGACTGGCAAAAATGGAGAAGGCAGATAATGCACAGTGATGGCAAGGCACTCCCGTATGCTGTTGGCAGGTGTAAAGTGGGATGGTCTTTTTGGAAAGCAATTTGGCAATACCTATCAAAATTTTAAATGTATATTCCCTATGCCTTAGTAGTTTTCTCTTCTAAAAATTTCTCCTGCAGATAAAGCATAGTCAGCTTTCCTGCTAAGCGCTCACCAAGTGCTATATCAACGCAAACTCTACCCACAGTGTGAGGAGCTCCCCAGCTCAACATTCTTGGCAGTACAAATTTAAACATTTGGATTCTGATCACTGGGGCTTCCTCGTCTGTGAATTGTTTGTTCGTATTTTCTGCTCATTTCTGTTAATTTGGGAGGGGTTTTTTTTTTGGTTGATTGCGGTTCTCCATAATCTGTAGGCACTAAGTTAGCATTACGCATTGAAAATTTCTTCTTCTCCCAGTCCATAGTTGACTTTTCACTTGTCCTCTGTTGTATAAAAGTTGCATATTTTAACAGAGGCTAATTTATCAATCTTTCTCCTTATGATCTGTGCTTTTGCTTTGCCTTGTTATAGAAAAGGTCAGTTACTGCCCTGAGGTTACAAAGATGTGCTCTTTTAAAAGCTCTAAAGTTTGATTTTCACCTTGATATTTTTAACCCATCTGAAAATTGTTTTGAAGTATGGTACAAAGTAGGACTAAGTTCGTTGATTCTCACATGATAACATGTGAGATGGCCTGTGTCCAGGTTTTCTGTTTGCTCCATTGGTCTATGTTTAACCCTGCACCAATTTCACACTGCCTCCAGGACTGTAGCTTAGAAGAAAAAATCTTGATATCTGGTACAATGACTTCCTCCACCTTGTTACTCCTCAAAATTGTGTTGGCTATTCCTGCCCTCTGCTCTTCCACATGAGTTTATGATCAGCTCTATGAAGTTCTATAAAAAGCTATGTTGGGATTTTGATGGGAATGTCATTGAGTTTAGACTGTTTGATCCTGTCCCAGAGCTCTTGAATCTCTGTTCAGGTTTTTTGTTTATTTCACTCCTTTTTTTCTTTGTATTTCAGTTTAGGTAACTTCTGTTGTCCTATCTTCAAGTTCACTGACTCTTCTTTCAGCCATATCAAGTTTACCTATCAACCCATCAAAAGGATTTTTCATCTCTGTTACCATGACTTTTATTTCTAGGATTTCCATTTGACTCCTTATAGTTTTCATCTCTTTGTTGAAATTCCCCATCTGTTCACTCATGTTATCTTTTCCTTTGGAGCCTTTAACATATTAACCATAGTTACTTACATTTCCTGTCTGATAGTTCCAACATCTGAGTCATCTTGCATGGAGTTTATATTTAAACTTGTGGAAAGTTGGCAGAAAAAATTCAAGTTGGAAAAAGCAAGGTCCAGTTTCACATCCATAGTATGCTTCCATTTGTTTACAAAAGGGAGGAAAATACATGTATGCAAGTGTCTACTTGTATAAACACAGGATATCTCTAGAAGGATGCTGGGCTTGGGGAACTGGAGGTCTTGGGCTGGAGGGAGGTTTACTTTTCAATGTAAACTCTTTTGTACCATTTGAATATTTTAAATGTGAACTTCTTACTTTAAAAGATAATACCAGTTGATTTGTATAAAGATCTCTATTCAGCATCATTCCCAACCACTCCCCACCCTGCCCTTGTCTGAGGCTCCAATAAGGCTCCTAACTTACCCACACAGGTGAGGTAGAGTACTGCATACGCCAGGGGCAGGGGCTCGCGGCTGGAGTGGTAGGAAATCTGAACCTGCAGAGAGATGGGCCCAGGTTCAAGCCAGCTGAAGCCAAGAGCCCCCACCCCAAAAGACAGGTCTTGGGGGATCTGGTAAGGAGGAGAAGAGGTCTCAGGAACCTCTGTGTACTCAAGCTGAGTTTACCAACACAGCTCTTCCTGTAGCTTTCTCTATACCATTTATTTTTCCATGCTTCAGTTGCCCCATCTGTAACATGGGAACTATTTGTGAGGGATGTCTTGGAGACCTGGTCTCGGTGCTGCTGACTACTGTGTATTTCTGGCAAGCCCCTGCTTCCCTTTGGATCTCAGTTTCACCATTTATAAAATGAGGAGTTTGGCCTGGGCAGGGTTTAGGGACAGTCTCTTTTCTATGGGACTCAGATAGGCCTGGACTGGAGACCGGCACCTCTGGTTTCTGTGACCTTGGCAAAGATGCTTCACCTTTCTGAACTGTCTCAGTTTCCTCACCTACAAAACAGGGACCATAGAGTTCCTTACCTCAGAGGATGGTGGTACAGCTTAGAAACAATATGTGGAAAAGACTGATCCCATAGGACGTGCCCAAGAAATACCAACTACTATGATTAGACGACAAGTAGCACTGAGTAAGAGTTTGTGCAGAGGCACGGAGTCAGATAGCCTGGACTCGGATTCTGGACCCACCACTTGTGAATATCCTGAGATATCCACACAGTGAAGTGGTGATAATAATAGTTGCTATCCCACTGGGTTGATGATAGGCTGCGGGAATTAAGAAGGGAGGCTTGGGACATGCTCAGCATGGTGCCTGACTCACAGTAAACACCCGGTAACTGCTAAAGATGAGTCTGAAGATGGTGATGATGGTAAAGCAGTTCAAGGCTGATGTTTCAAAGCCCGTCCCACCCAAAGCCCGTCCCACTCGGACATTCCCTCCTGATGCGCATTCTTGATGTCCTCATCTCAGCCAGAAGGTTCAGGATGTCACAGAGGCCACTCAGCCCTCGGTCCTGGGATCCCCTATATCCCGCATTTACTGACCCCTATGTGCCAAGCCCCAGCAATGAGGCCTGCCTCAGGAATACGATTCCTTGGATCCTGGCCAAAGGTGGTGAAGGAGAAGTGGGGGACATTCCAACACTCTTCAATCCCTCTGGTCCTTGGAACCAAGGAACTTGGCGTGGGAGGCACCCTTATAGCCCCCAGCCCATCAGAACACCCAGCAGGGGTCCTTCACAGGCTGGCTGGTCCTCCTGCCCTGATACTCACTGGAGCATGTGACATTAGGTAAGCCACCCCCCGTCTCATTCTCAGTTTCCTTGTCTTTTAAGTGGGCTCATGGAGTCCTGTCCCACCTGCTCCACCAGCCCCACAGAGCTCCGTGTTGAGGCTCAATTCAGATACATAGGCGGGAAAAATGCGGGGTGATAGAGCCCGCTCCCAGGTGTCAGGCAGGCTATGTTGAATTCTAGCTCTCCTAGTGACCTGCTCTGTGGCCTTGGGCCCATTCCTCCAAACCCTGGTGGCCCCATCTGTGAAATGGGGATCAGGCCTTGCTTCTCAGGACTGTTGTGAGGGCCAGATGAGGTCATGGCTGCCCAATGCCTGGCACATAGTCAGTGCACCTTAAAGGGCCAGTTTCCAGGAACACTGCTCCCGATATGGAGTTGGAACCTGCCCCTCCCATCACCCCCTAAGGGCGGTCATCTGTGCAGGCAAGGGCCACCCCATTTCTCCCCCACCTTCCCCCGTCTCCAGCCCTGGGCCAGCCCACTGTCTTAGCCAGGGCTTGCGAAGCTCATCCTCGTTGGCTGGAAGAGCAGAGGGAGGAGAGGAAGGGAAACCATGCCTCTGAGAAGGGAATGCGTCACGAAGAGAGTGGATTAAGAGAGGTGAGCACCTCGGAGAAGGGGTCCCCCAGCAGCTACATCCCTCCCTCATCTCTGCTTTCTTGCTTTCACTCAGAGGGGCAAAATACACCTAATCAGGCTACTAATGGAGAAACTGAGGACCAACATAGAAGAATTGGGACAACTCCCTTCACCAGGGGTCTTGGGAAGCAAGAAAAGGAACAAACGCTGGCTTATATCCCATCCCACACCACCAGGAGGAAAATGCTACAATTACCACCGTTTTACAGAAGGGGAAACTGAGGCCCAGAGGGGTGATGTGACTTGCTGGTGGACACACAGTTTGTATTTGTAAGTTGTAGAGCTGGCTGGCTCCAGGACCAGGTTCCTACCCACCAGGCTACCCTGCACTCTAAGTAAAGAGAGGGCACATGTGGAGCTAGATCGCTACCTCCCCACCAGCTCCCAGACCGGGGGCCCTGCTCACATGACTGTCACTGAGGTCGTTGCTGGGCGAGTTCATGACCACGATGATCTCCAACCCCTTGCCAAAGTGCCACCGCCTGTTGTCTGCACGTTCCCGGTCCCTCTCCACACTAGGAGAGATGTAGATGTCCACGCCAGGGGTCCCATAGACCTCAAACATCTCTGTGCCATCAGGTACCGACCTGGGAAGAACAAGAAGCCATGGAAAGTGCTCGAAGGGGCAGCCCTTGTTCAGATGCTTGAGCTTTGGCTCAAGCGCTTGCTTCCTCCAGGAAGCCTTCCCTGACCACCCCCAGGCTTTTCAGATCCTCACAGCAAGCTCCTGGAAATCAGGCCTGGACCCCACACAAATATATACATATTCTTACATTCCAAGGCTGTGTGTTCATTGACATTTCCCTTGTGAGTTTCTTTACCTCCCAACAGAGCTACAAGCTCCTGGAAAGTCAGGACCTAGTCGTGTGCATCATAACCCCCAGTGCAGTGCTGGGCACAAAGAGCTCAGCGAACACCAGCCAACAGCAAGCTAGTGGACGGCCCTGCAGTTCTGAGACCGTGGCTCTAAGAAGAGCAGTTCTCTACCAAATGATCTCACTCACCTGTGGAGCATAAGACCAAAGCAAAAACTGAAGGAACAAAACAGCAGCAGACTCACAGAACCTAAGAATGGAGTAACAGTTACCAAAGGGAAAGGGACTGGGGAGGATGGGTGGGAAGGGAGGGATAAGGGGGAAAATGGGTATTACAATGAGCACACATAATGTATGGGGGGATGGGGCACGGGGAGGGCAGTATAGCACAGAGAAGACAAATTGTGATTCTATAGCATCTCACTACGCTGATGGACAGTGACTGTAATGGGGTATGTGGTGGGGACTTGATAATGAGGGGAATCTAGTAACCACAATGTTGCTCATGTAATTGTATATTGATGATACCAAAATAAAAAAATAATAATAAAAAAAACAAGAGCACTTCTCACACCCCCAAATCCCATGGCATCCCTCTTTAACAGGTGAAAAAAAATGTCCTTGGGGTCCTCCCTAGGGAAGGTCATTAAATTTTGTTGAGTGCCCCTGGTGTGCCACCTTTTATTTACGAGCTCCTCTAACAAGTCTGCAAAGTATCATCTGCATTTCAAAGGTGAGAAACTGTAGCTCAGGGAGATCAAGTAGCAAGCCTGAGATTACACAACATCAAATGGCTCAGCCAGGTTTGCTCTTGGGTCTCTGACACAGAGCCCACGCTTTTCCAGGGCACTGAAGCTTTGCCTGGGAAACTCAGCCAGATTCAAACAACCAGGCATTATTTGTATAGTTAAAAATTCTGTGATATCATCTGGTCCTGGGACTGTGTTCCTGCCACTCCAGCTAGTCTGGGAGTCCTATTTGAAATCAGTCTGTTCGTCCTCTGATTGTCTGTGGGGCCTCCACTGTGCACACGGGCACTGGTGCCTGAGGCACATACACTCACTGGCCTCCCCACGAGCCCAGAGCCTTCGATCCCACTAGGGAGCTGAGAACAGCATGGACAGGGCATCCGATGGGGCTCAGGGTCATGGGGCCAGGGGTCAGATGGAACCCACGCAGGGAGAAGCCACTGTGAGCTGTAGGGAAGGCTTCCTGGAGGAAGCAGCAAACACATGCACCTAGGGGATAGCAGTAACTGACACCTGTGGAGTTCTCACTGTGTTGTAGCCCTATCTGCTTTTTTTTCTTTTTAAAAATTTTTATTAAGGTATTATTGATATACACTCTTATGAAGGTTTCACATCAAAAAACAAAGTGGTTACTACATTTGCCCATATTATCAAGTCCCCACCAATACCCCAATGCAGTCACTGTCCGTCCGTGTAGTAAGACTCCACAGATTTATTTTTTGCCTTCTCTGTGCTAGACTGTTCTCCCCATGCTCCCCCACACCATGTATACTAAACATAATACCCCTCAATCCCCTTCTCCCTCCCTCCCCACCCACCCTCCCACATCCCTCCCCTTGGAACCACTAGTACCTTCTTGGAGTCTGTGAGTCAGCTGCTATTTTGTTCCTTCAGTTTTGCTGCATTGCTATACTCCACAAATGAGGGAAATCATTTGGCACTTGTCTTTCTCTGCCTGGCTTATTTCACTGAGCATAATATCCTCCAGCTCCATCCATGTTGTTGCAAATGGTAGGATTTCTTTCTTTCTTATGGCTGAATAGTATTCCATTGTGTATATGTACCACCTCTTCCGTATCCATTCATCTACTGATGGACACTTAGGTTGCTTCCATATCTTGGCTATTATAAAAAGTGCTGCAATAAACATAGGGGTGCATATGTCTTTTTGAGTCTGAGAAGTTGTATTCTTTGGGTAAATTCCAAGGAGTGGGATTCCCGGGTCAAATGGTATGTCTATTTTTAGTTTTTTGAGGAACCTCCATATTGCTATCCACAATAGTTGAAGTAGCTTACATTCCCACCAGCAGTGTAGGAGGGTTCCCCTTTCTCCACATCCTTGCCAGCATTTATTGTTCTTAGTCTTTTGGATGGTGGCCATCCTTACTGGTGTGAGGTGATATCTCACTGTGGTTTTAATTTGCATTTCCCTGATGATTAGTGATGTGGAGCATCTTTTCATGTGTCTGTTGGCCATCTGAATTTCTTCTTTGGAGAATTGTCTCTTCATATCCTCTGCCCATCTTTTTAAAATTTATTTTGGTATCATTAATCTACAATTACATGTGCAATATTATGGTTATTAAACTACCCCCTTCATCAGGTCCCCCCACCAACCCCATTGCAGTCACTGTCCATCAGTGTAGTGAGATGCTATAGAATCACTACTTGTCTTCTCTGAGTTGTACAGCCCTCCCCGTGCCCCCCCAACATTACATCTGCTAATCGTAATGCCTACCTGTCCTCCTTCCCACTACATCGTCCTCAGTTCCTTTCCTTTGGTAACTATTAGTCCATTCTTGGGTTCTGGTCTCTGTTTGTTCCTTCAGTTTTCTTTGTTGTTTTTGTTTATTTTGGTATCATTATTTAATTACATGTGCATTATGGTGATTAAACTGCCTTCATCAGGTCCCCCACCAACCCCATTACAGTCACTGTCCATCAGCGTAGTGAGACGCTATAGAGTCACTACTTGTCCTCTCTGAGTTGTACAGCCGTCCCTATGTGCCCCCCTAATATTACATCTGCTAATCGTAATGTCTCTTCTTCCCCCTTGCCCCTCCCTTCTCACCCATCCTCCCCAGTCCCTTTCCCTTTGGTAACTATTAGTCTGTTCTTGGTTCTGTGAGTCTCCTGCTGTTTTGTTCCTTCAGTTTTTTTTTTCCCTTAGTTCTTATATTCCACATATGAGTGAAATCATTTGGTACTGTCTTTATTGACTTATTTCACTGGGCTGCATCATCCACCACTCTAGCTCCATCCACTGTTGTTCCATAAAATGGTGGTTGTTTTCTTCTTAAGTAATATAATATTCCATTGTGTATATGTACCACTTCTTCTTTATCCATTTATCTGATGGACATAGGTTATTTTATTTCTTATTCTTCATTCAAATAGTGCTGCAGTAAACATAGGTGCATATGTCTTTTTCAAACCAGACACCACATTGGGTAGGGTAAATTCCTAGGAGTAGGATTCTTGGGTCAAATGGTATTTCTATTTTTAGTTTTTTGAGGAACCTCCATACTGCTTTCCACAATGGTTGAACTAATTTGCATTCCCACCAACAGTGTAGGAGGGTTCCCCTTTCTCCACATCCTCAACAACATTTGTTGTTGTTTGTCTTTTGGATGTTGGCCATCCTCACTGGTGTGAGGTGATATCTCATTGTGGTTTTAATTTGCATTTCTCTGATGATTAGTGATGTGGAGCATCTTTTCATGTGTCTGTTGGCCATCTGAATTTCTTCTTTGGAGAAGTGTCTATTCATGTCCTCTGCCCATTTTTTAATTGGGTTATTTGCTTTTTGGGTGTTGAGGCATGTAAGTTCTTTATATATTTTGGATGTTAACCCCGTGTCAGATATATCATTTACAAATATATTCTCCCATACTGTAGGATGCTTTTTGTTCTTTTGATGGTGTCCTTTGCTGAACAGAAGCTTTTTAGTTTGATGTAGTCCCATGAGTTCATTTTTGCTTTTCCTTCCCTTGCTCGAAGAGATGCACTCAGGAAGAAGTTGCTCATGCTTATATTCAGGAGATTTTTACCTATGTTGTCTTCTAAGAGTTTTATGGTTTCATGACTTACATTCAGGTCCTTGATCCATTTCGAGTTTACTTTTCTGCATGGGGTTAAACAATAATCCAGTTTCATTCTCTTGCATGTAGCTGTCCAGTTTTGCCAACACCAACTGTTGAAGAGGCTGTCATTTCCCCATGGTATGTCCATGGCTCCTTTATCATATATTAACTGACCATATATGGTTGGGTTTATATCAGGGATCTCTAGTCTGTTTCATTGGTCTGTGGGTCTGTTCTTGTGCCAGTACCAAATTGTCTTGATTATTGTGGCTTTGCAGTAGAGCTTGAAGTTGGGGAGCATAATCCCCCCAGCTTTATTCTTCCTTCTCAGGATTGCTTTGGCTATTCGGGGTCTTTTGTGGTTCCATGTGAATTTTAGAACAATTTTCTTTAGTTTGTTGAAGAATGCTGTTGGTATTTTGATAGGAATTGCATTGAATCTATAGATTGCTTTAGGCAGGATGGCCATTTTGACAATATTAATTCTTCCTATCCATGAGCACAGGATGTGTTTCCATTTATTGGTATCTTCTTTAATTTCTCTCATGAGTGTCCTGCAGTTTTCAGAGTATAGGTCTTTCACTTCCTTGGTTAGGTTTATTCCTAGGTATTTTATTCTTTTTGATGCAACTATGAATGGAATTGTTTTCCTGATTTCTCTCTCTGCTAGTTCATTGCTAGTGTATAGGAATGCCACATTTCTGCATATTAATTTTGTATCCCGCAACTTTGCTGAATTCAGATATTAGATCTAGTAGTTTTGGAGTGGATTCTTTAGGGATTTTTATGTACAATATCATGTCATCTGCAAACAGGGACAGTTTAACTTCTTCCTTGCCAATCTGGATGCCTTTTATTTCTTTGTGTTTTCTGACTGCCATGGCTAGGACCTCCAGTACTATGTTGAATAGAAGTGGGGAGAGTGGGCATCCTTGTCTTGTTCCCAATCTTAAGGGAAAAGCTTTCAGCTCCTTGCTGTTAAGTATAATGTTGGCTGTGAGTTTGTCATATATGGCCTTTATTATG
This sequence comes from Smutsia gigantea, assembly GCA_032199065.1. Taxonomy (NCBI): domain Eukaryota; kingdom Metazoa; phylum Chordata; class Mammalia; order Pholidota; family Manidae; genus Smutsia; species Smutsia gigantea. The sequence goes on from JAVSCE010018857.1 coordinate 93,443, forward strand.
TTGAGGTACTTGCCCTCTATACCCATTTTGTTGAGAGTTTTTATCATGAATGGATGTTGAATTTTGTCAAATGCTTTTTCAGCATCTATGGAGATGATCATGTGGTTTTTGTCCTTCTTTTTGTTGATGTGGTGGATGATGTTGATGGATTTTCAAATGATGTACCATCCTTGCATCCATGGAATAAATCCTACTTGATCATAATGAATGATCTTTTTGATGTATTTTTGAATTTGGTTTGCTAATATTTTGTTGAGTATTTTTGCGTCTATGTTCATCAGGAATATTGGTCTGTAATTTTCTTTTTTTGTGGTGTCTTTGCCTGGTTTTGGTATTAGAGTGATGCTGGCCTCATAGAATGAGTTTGGAAGTACTCCCTCTTCTTCTACTCTTTGGAAAACTTTAAGGAGGACGGGTATTAGGCCTTTGCTAAATGTTTAATAAAATTCAGCAGTGAAGCCATCTGGTCCAGGAGTTTTGTTCTTAGGTAGGTTTTTGATTACCAGTTCAATTTCATTGCTGGTAACTGGTCTGTTCAGATTTTCTGTTTCTTTCTGGGTCAGCCTTGGAAGGCTGTATTTTTCTAGAAAGTTGTCCATTTCTTCTAGGTTATCCAGTTTGTTAGCGTATAATTTTTCATAGTATTCTCTAATAATTCTTCATATTCCTGTGGTGTCCATAGTGATTTTTCCTTTCTCATTTCTGATTCTGTTTATGTGAGTAGACTTTCTTTTTTTCTTGATAAGTCTGGCTAGGGGTTTGTCTATTTTGTTTATTTTCTCAAAGAACCAGCTCTTGCTTTCATTGATTCCTTCTATTGTTTTATTCTTCTCGATTTATTTCTGTTCTAATCTTTATTATGTCCCTCCTTCTACTGACTTTGGGCCTCATTTGTTCTTCTTTTTCTAGTTTCGTTAATTGTGAGTTTAGACTGCTCATATGGGATTGTTCTTTCCTGAAGTAGGCCTGTACTGCAATATACTTTCCTCTTAGCACAGCCTTCGCTGCGTCCCACAGATTTTGCAGTGTTGAATTATTGTCAGTTGTCTCTGCATATTGCTTGATCTCTGTTTTTATTTGGTCATTGATCCATTGGTTATTTAGGAGCATGTTGTGAAGCCTCCATATGTTTGTGGGATTTTTCTTTTTCTTTGTGTATTTTATTTCTTTTTTCATACCTTTGTGTTCTGAGAAACTGTTGGTACAATTTCAATCTTTTTAAATTTACTGAGGCTCTTTTTGTGGCCTAGTATATGATCTATTCTTGAAAATGTTCCATGTGCACTTGAGAAGAATGTGTATTCTTCTGCTTTTGGGTGTAGAGTTCTGTAGATAGCTGTTAGGTCCATCTGTTCTAATGTGTTGTTCAGTGCCTCTGTCTCCTTACTTATTTTCCATCTGGTTGATCTGTCCTTCAGAGTGAGTGAAGAGTTGAAGTCTCCTAGAATGAATGCATTGCATTCTATTTCTCCTTTTAATTTTGTTAGTATTTGTTTCACATATGTAGGCAATCCTGTATTGGGTGCATAGATATTTATAATAGTTATATCCTCTTGTTGGACTGACCCCTCTATCATTACGTAATGTCCTTCTTTGTCTCTTGTGACTTTCTTTGTTTTGAAGTCTATTTTGTCTGATACAAGTACTGCAGCTCCTGCTTTTTCTCCCTATTAGTTGCATGAAATATCTTTTTCCATCCCTTCACTTTTAGTCTGTGTAGGTCTTTGGGTTTAAAGTGAGTCTCTTGTAGGCAGCATATAGATGGGTCTTGTTTTTTTTATCCATTCAGTGACTCTATGTCTTTTGATTGGTGCATTCAGTCCATTTACATTTAGGGTGATTATTGATAGGTATGTACTTATTGCCATTGCAGGCTTTAGATTCGTGGTTACCAAAGGTTCAAGGTTAACTTCCTTACTATCTAAGAGTCTAACTTAACTCAATATGCTATAACAAACACAATCTAAAGGTTCTTTTTTTTCCTCCTCCTTTTTCTTCCTCCTACATTCTTTATATGTTAGGTATCATATTCTGTACTCTTTGTCTATCCCTTGATTGGCTTTGGGGATAGTTAATTTAATTTTGCATTTTCTTAGTAATTAGCTGTTCTACTTTCTTTACTGTGGTTTTATTACCTCTGGTGACAGCTATTAAACCTTAGGAACACTTCCATCTATAGCAGTCCCTCCAAAATACACTGTAGAGATGGTTTGTGGGAAGTAAATTCTCTCAGCTTTTGTTTATCTGGAAGTTGTTTAATCCCTCCTTCAAATTTAAATGATAATCTTTGCAGATAAAGTAATCTTGGTTCAAGGCCTTTCTGCTTCACTGCATTAAATACATCATGCCACTCCCTTCTGGCCTATAAGGTTTCTGCTGAGAAGTCTGATGATAGCCTGATGGGCTTTCCTTTGTATGTGATCTTATCTCTCTCTCTCTTTGGCTGCTTTTAATAGTCTGTCCTTATCCTTGATCTTTGCCATTTTAATTACTATATGTCTTGGTGTTGTCTTCCTTGGGTCCCTTGTGTTGGGAGATCTGTGCATCTCCATGGCCTGAGAGACAACCATCTCCTTCCCCAGATTGGGGAAGTTTTCAGCAATTACCTCCTCAAAGACACTTTCTATCCCTTTTTCTCTCTTCTTCTTCTTCTGGCACCCCTATAATGCAAATATTGTTCCGTTTGGATTGGTCACACAGTTTTCTCAATATTCTTTCTTTCTTAGAGATCCTTTTTTCTCTCTGTGCCTCAGCTTCTTTGTATTCCTCTTCTCTAGTTTCTATTTCATTTATTGTCTTCTCCATCGTATCTAATCTGCTTTTAATACCTTCCATTGTGCTCTTCAATGATTGGATCTCCGACTGGAATTCATTCCTGAGTTCTTGAATATCTTTCTGTACCTCCATGAGCATGTTAATGATTTTTATTTTGAACTCCCTTTCAGGAAGATTCATGAGGTCGATGTCATTTACATCTTTCTCAGGAGTTGTATTAATAATTTTACTTTGAATGAGGTTCCTTGGTTTTCATATTTGTATATGGCGCCCTCTAGTGCCCAGAAGCTCTACTCTCTGGAACTGCTCAGCCCCTGAAGCAATGTCGCAGGTCGCAGGGGAGTGGTATTGGTGCCTGGGGGGAGGAAAGAGGTGTTTCCTGCTTCCAGGCTGGTATGCCTGTCTCCACTGCCTGAACCAGTGGGCCGAGCACACAGGTATAAGCCTCTATGCTTTGCATTTGTAGCTGCTGTAGGCAGATCTTCCCTCTGGCTGGCCTAACATCAGGGTAGGGCTTCCCAGTTTGCAAGCCAGGTGGGGCTGGCTGGGAGAAAGGTGCTGTAGGCTGCTTATCATGGAGGGGGTCCTTGGAGCTGTGTAGCCAGCCAGGGAGCTGGAGCACCTGAAGATCGTGAAAGCTCCCAACCTGCGGGGCAGAATCACCTGGACAGTTTTGTCTACCTGTCCTTTCTCCTGAGCAGTAAGCTCTGTGCAATCCTTGCCCCTTTAGCAGCCCTCTTGCTAAGGGCTTCCTTTTTAGGAAGTCTCTCCAACTGCCCATCTTTCTTTCGTCCCAGAGCAGCCAGATATGGATCCTTGCTTTCCACAAACGGCTGGAATCTCAGTTTTTCCAGGAATTCTTCCTGTCTTAGCATTCCAACCCCCTAATCATGAGAGTACCATGCAAGCTCCATGAAACGTAGATTTGTGCTCCCAGAGCAGATCTCCAGAGTTAGGTATTCAGCAGTCCCAGGCCTCCACTCCCTCCCCCGCTCCTTTTCTCTTCCTCCCACTGCTGAGCTGGGGTGGGGGAAGGGCTTGAGTCCTGCTGGGACACAGCTTTGGTACGTTACCCTGTTCTGTGAGGTCTACTCTTTTCACCAGGTGTATGCAGTCTGGCACAGTCCTCTTTCCTGTTGCTCTTTCAGGAGTAGTTGTATTAATTATATTTTCGTATTATATGCCATTTTAGGAGGAAGCCTCTGTCTCACCTCTCACACCACCATCTTTAATCTCTGTCTCCTATCTGCTTTTCTTTTGTGTTTTATGTCCTGTAATCCTCTCCATAACCCTAGGAGGGTAGGAACTATTATTGTCTAACATTTCACAGATGGAAACTGAGTGTAAGGAACCTGTCCAAGGTCATGGAGCTAGTAAGTGGCAGAACTGGGATCCAGGTCCAGGCCTTCCAGCTCCTGAGTCCACATTTCTACCACCACCGCCCCAAGAGCAATGAAGACAATCATTACCTCCCACATCCCCATTCCCATCCCCTGCACACTTGCCATGGCATGCTGGACAAAGCCTTTCCAACCACCAGCTGGTTTAATCCTTACCACAACCCAGGGAGGAGGGACTATTACTCCTGTATATATGTGGGGAAACTGAGGCTCAGGATAGGCAAGACTGTTCCCCAAGGTTCAACCCTACGTCCTTTCTGTTCCCTTCTTCTGCTTGGAGGAGAGCAGACCTCCTTTAAAACACCCTCTTAACTCCTCTACCAGCATGATTCTCATACTTCTCAAAGGGGCTTTTTTATAAGAAGAGAAATTAACCAAGCCCAAGCTCTCCATTCCGTCAGGTGCCACTCCAGTGCTGGGCCTGCCAGGTGTCCTCACCAGGTGGGAGGGGGTGACACACCCATTTCTCCTCCCAAGCAGTTGGACTTGACTTTCACATAAACAACAAATAATTGTCTTAGTCTAAGTACATCCCATGCAATATTTGAGACATGCTTATTATAAAAAATTATTGATTGTTTATCCAGATTTCAAATTTAATTAGGCATCCTGGATTTTATCTGGCAACCCTAATTCAAATGCCTGTAATTTCCAGGGCTTTGAAATCATCATGCCCATCAGTGGACATGGAGAACCTGGATAGAGAGGCACGGGGACATAGGGACAGAGAGACAAAGAGGCATGCAGAGACCTGGAGTGGTGGACAGCCAGAAAGACAGAGACACAGGGAGACAGACCCGGTGTGAAAGGCCCCCCTCCCACCCCAGGGAGCACGCAGCTCCTCCCTCAGCCCCGCTCTTGAAGGCACCTGGCCCCCAGGTCCCCGGGAAGCAAGTAAATTTTTTTATGGACCCCCCCTCTCCTCCAAGCTGCCCCTTTGACCCCAGGCATCTACAAGCTAGAGTTAAGGGACTTTGATGGTCCTTCCAGTACAGAACCCCACCCAGCTCCCAGGCCTCAGCAACTAGGTTTGGGGGATTTCAGTCCAGCTCCCCCGCAGTTCCCTAATCCTCTCCATCAGGGAATCCCAGTGAAAATGGAAGTGTCCCTGCCCAGGAGGGGCCTGAAGAAGCTGGGAGCTTGGTGGTGCTGGACCGGAGTCAGGAGGCAAGTTCTAGACCAGGTTGGGTGGCACACCAGTCAGGTGACCCTGAGTAGTAAATTTGCGGGGCTCAGCAAGCTCACCTAGAAAGTGGGATAATGACACATCCCCCACCAGCCACCCTCATGGGTGACCCTGAGGCTCAACGGCAATAACAGATAGGAAAGTCTTAGAAAACCACATGCTGGGGGAGGGCATCAAAGAGTAAATTAGGGAGCAGGAAATGGGTAGATAGAGGCAGGTTGAGAGGGTGGGCTGGGGCATCTGAGGAAGGCTTCCCAGAGGAAGGCAGGTGCACCAAGGACAAGGAGGGGACAAGTCTGAGGGAAAGGCATTTCCCCGTGGGGCCTTAGGAGGTCAAGTACAAACTCAGGCTGTAAGGCACTCCTTTCATTTCATCCCTGTGTAACGAGGAGCCAGTGAGGTGCTTATGCCTGTGGACCCAGGCAGTCTGGGTTCGAATCCCAGTCCCACGACTCACCAGGTGGGTGACCTGGAGGGAAGGAGGTGGCTCCCTCTGCCTCAGTGTCTCCGTCTACAAGGTGGTGATGATAGAAGACAGAGTCGGGGTGAGTGAAAGCCAGAGCCACCCAAAACCATGCCCTCATTTTGCTTCTAGAGAAAATGAGGCCCAGAAGGGAAAGGACTAGACGGTAGGGATCCAGACTCCCAGCACAGTGGTCATTGTCTCTTCGTGGAAGCTGTGTGTTAGGAAGATCAAAGGACTGGCTGTGGGTGGAGAACCTGCCTCAGGTAAGGGAGGGTCTGGATTTCCCATTTCCTGGAGGACAGGGGAAGCAATCAGAGGCTCACCTGGATAAAGATCTGCCTCCAGCCAGGCCTCCCTGAGCTGCCAGCATGCTGCTCTAGACAGTGTGCCCAGCCCAGCCCTGGGGAGTGCATGTGACTTGGGGCCTTGGGCTCTCCCCACCTGAAGCTGTCCACGCACAGGATAGGCCCTTCCCAGCGCCGAGCCATCCCTGCCAGTCTGAGATATGGGTTGATGAATGGTGTGTCACATGTGGCAGGGTGGCCAACAATTTCGTTTTGCCAGGGACTAAGGCATTTCTTGGGGGCAGGGCTTTCAGTGCTAAAACCTAGAATTTCTCGGGCAAACTGGGACAGCGGGTCACCCTCACAGTGGCCCACCTCAGACCCACCTGTTGGAAATGCAGATTCCAGAACTGGAAGTGCTGCGGGCAGGGTCCTGGAACCTGCATTAAACCGTACAGGGGCCCAGTGAAGTCAGAATCATGGCTCAGGGTAGACTGTCTCCAAAATGCTGGCTCCTGGCTCCCTAGGGATCGCGCGGCCGACTCGGTGTGAGCCCACCCCCCCCCCGGGGTCAGGGCAAGTCAGGTCTTCCTTTATGCTCCTGTGTCACCCCTTCAACAGTGAGGAGGAGGATGGCCATAGTGGTGATGAAGGTAGCTTCCAGAGCCAGAATATGTCAGTGCTATTATCTCCACTTTATGGATGAGGAAACTGAGGCTCAGAAGTGACAGGTGGCTTGCCCAAAGTCACACAGCTGGTACATGACAGCCAGGACCCATGGCCAACTCTGTCCCCACCCCCTTGCAAATCCAAACCCATCCTCTTTCATGGGCTCAGGGCCTTGGCTTCTGGGGAACAAAACCAGACATGTCAGACCTTAGAAACAGGTGGGAAAGGTCTCTGTGGCTCAGAACAGAAAGGCTGAGAAGATGACCAGCAAGGTCCCCACTGAGCAGGCCCACGGGGGAAGAACAAACCGAGGTCCACACAGCTCAGTCTCTGGGGGCAGCTTCCACTCCCTACTCAGGGCTCCCAGATCTCGAGTCCGCTGGCCTCACCAACAGAACCAGGGTCAGAAAACCACTGCACCACTGAATACCACATTCTTCCTGTCCCTGGTAAATGGCGGCCATGCAAACCCTTTTTCCAAAGCCGAAAGAAATGAGTTGAAGACGCATCAGTCTCCCCAGATCTACCTCCCTGCAGGGCCAGGTCAGAGCTCTTACACCAAACAAAACCTGGTGGGGGCAGAAGCGGAGCTACTTTGTCAAATCAGGGACGGGGCTCAGAGGCCTCCATGAGCAGAACTTGTTCTATGCCAACCTCTTCAGGTACATGTGGGGAAACTGAGGCCCAGGAAAGGACAGAAGGTTGCTCAAAATACTATGGCAAAGGCTGACAGAGCTAGAACCAAAACTCGGGGTCCCTGGCCCCCAGGTGCCCTACCCTTTTCCCTCTACTCGACCATCTCTGCTGAGCAGGGCAGCAGTTCTCACTCCTGGCTGCACATTCGTCCCCAGGGCATGGCTCATCACGACATCAGTTAGCCTTCCTTCCCATTCCCGCTCAGAATCCCTGCTCAGGAAAACAAAGCCTCCAAGTTTGGGCCATGTTCAACTCAACAGAAGGCAGGGCAACGGGTTTATGCCATTGCCACAGATAAAGAGCCCCAGTGGTCTTTCCTGTCCTCGTCCTTCAAGGCTCAGGTTGTTGTTCTTCCTCCAGGAAGTCTGCCCTGACTGCTCAGCCTCTGCTCATTCCTTGTTTCTCAGCTCCTCCTTCTCCCAGTTATGGCTCAGTGGTTGTTCCCCAGCCATCTTTGAGTATGGCAGGTTTGTGGACACTTGAGGCCGTTCAAAGCGCCAGGACGGAGCCTTAAAATGATGATGGTCATGATAATAATGGCGGTAGTTCCCATAATGAATGTTCCCTACATGCCAGCGATTGCCTGGCATACATATGGCTCTATACATACAGTCTCATTCAATCCTCCCAATAGCCCTTTGACATAAAGGTCAAACTCCTTGGGTTACCTCCAGGCTCTGCCACTCCTCACTGGCTATGTGACATGAAGCAAGTTACTCAACCTCTCTGTGCCTCAGTTTCCTTATGGAAAGCACTTAGCGTAGTGACTGGTCTGGAACAGGCCCTGGGTATCATCTCTGAGACTATTATCATCTCCACTCTACAGAGATTCAGAGAGGTTAAATGACTCTGCCAAGGTCAGACAGCAACCGAGTCAGAGAGCCAGGACTGAGCTACCCGGCCCCCTGCCCTTTCTCCTGTTGGCCCATAGTCTGAGCACCCAGGGTTGCTAAAAACTGGCATTCCAAGCTGGCAGGGACCTTAGAGCCAACCTGCTCCCCTTGCAAGACAGGAATCCTGCCCACAGCCCTCCTGCATAGTGGACCAGCCTCCCGAGAGCTCCAGAGGAACAGGGATCTCAGAGGTCCCTGCCATGCCTGCTTGTCCGCCATGGCGTCCCTGTGCCTGGCACACACCAGACCCCAAAGAAATACTCAATGAATGCATGAATGAACGCACTAGGAGCTCTCCCCCACCCCCAAGGTCACCTGAGGCCCACGAATCCTTCTTTGAAGATGCCTGAGGCTCTCCCCTGCCCCCTGTGGCTGTCCCATCCACAGCCCTCTCTGCGAATCCCAGTGTGGCCACTCCTTCACATGACCGTGACTGTGAGACAAGGCTGCCTTTGCCTTCGGAGGCCCCAACCCACCCTCCATCCTCTATGGAAGCTCTGCACTTCCCGGGGCAGGTCAGTCTGGAAGCACATCTGCCCAAAGGGCAAGAGGCCACCAGGGCAGGTGAGTCACTCCCACAGGCACTCGGTGCTGGAGGAGGTGGTGGCGCCAGGGGGCACAGCACCCCTCCTCCCTCATCTTCCCACCCGGCACAGTCTCTGTGGCCGCCCCCTCCTGCAGGAGCCACTGAGCCCAGCCCCACTCCTCGCTGCCCACCCCCCGCTCAACCAGGGATGAGCTCCCCGTACCTAGCTGGGCTGGATCTGCTCCAGACCTTGTGCACCCCCATGAGCAGCTCCTCGCCCCATCTCATCCACTGCCCTTGGCATCTGGACTTCCAACCAAGATCACTGCAATTTTGAGTCTGTGTCTGGGGTACCGGTTCTCAGCTGGGGGGATTTTGCCCCCAGGACACATCTGGAAATGTCTGGGCACACCTGGTCGTCACAAGGAGAGGGTGTGCTGCTGGCTGTCAGAAGCCGGGGTGTTGCTCCGCATCTCGGGGTGCACAGGGCGGCCCACCTCAGGGGACTACCACATCGAAAGGGCTAAGAAACCTGGGGTGGGGAGAGGGTGGGAGACCTGTGGAAGGGGAACAGTGGCACGGCTCTGCCTTCTCCCCTGCCAGCCCCCTGACTACCTGTGTCCCCAGCTCAGCCTTGGAGCTGGGATCTCTGGAGACTCTTCCTAGGTAGTCAGCTCCTGCAGCCCTGCCCAAACCGTCCTCTTCTTCCTGGGAGAAGGAGCCAGGAACCTCCCCCCACCAGCTGCAAGGACATGGCCGTAGCACACAGTAGGGGCGTAATGCATGAGTGTTGAATGGCTGGAGGAAACCAGAGCCTTCCTCCTCGAGTGGCAGACAGCTAAAAGCATAGGACACTTAGCCAGGAATGGCTTTAAGTCCTGGTTTTGCCACTTAGTAACTGTGTGACTGGAACAAATGGCTCGCCGTCTCTGAGCCTCAGTTTCCTCGTCAGCCAAACAAAATGAAGCCAATTATAAGCTTAGCTCATAGGGTTGTTATGAAAGTTAAATTCAAGGGTTAAATTCAAGAGGCTTGTCAAACTCTTAGAACAGTGCCTGGCACAGAGTAAGTGCTATGTGAGTACACGTGATTTCTAAAAACTTACTTGATGCTCTGTTTGGGGCTTGGAGAGGTACACCTCATCCTATTCTTGTGTGCGCAGCCAGACCCCCAGAACCGCCGGCAGAATCCTCGGGACAGAGAAGAGTGCCCAAGCCCCCATGGTGCCAGCACCTCCCAAGGCCCGGGACTGGGGCTTAGCTGCTGCAAGTTCCCCCATTCAGTCTTCTACACTTTGTGTCCTGGCTAGGGTCTTCAAGAAACCAGGCTGAGAAACTCGAGGACCCAGGCTTCCATGATTAGCTGCTGTTCCAAGGCCAAGACTCAGGAGAAGGCAGCCAAGCCAGGCCTGAGCCTTGAGAAAGCCCTGCACAGCTGGCAGGGAGAGTCCATGGGGGCCACCACCAAGGGCCCTCAAATGCCCAGACTGCTGGCTCTTACCCGTAAATGTCCACAAGGGTCTCCACTCCAGCCACACATACGGCACTGGTGGGGTGTTCCAGGGACACACGCACAATCCTCTGCAGCGACATGCTAGCCTTGGACTGGGCTTGTGCTACCAAACCCAGCACTGCCCCATAGGCTCCTAGGCATGTGGTTAAAAAGACCCTGGCCTTCCCCTCCAGTCCTGGGTGCAAGCTCATTGGCTCCAGTCCTGGAAACCCAGCCCTGTCCCAGAACCAGGAGCCCAGGATTGGCTGGAAGGAACCCCAAATCTGCATATGAGCCTATTGCTCCCACCTCTGCACCCCGAGGGTTAATTTCTCATTCTAAGGAGAGCAAGTCCCCACACCTTATCTGGTCAGGGCACCGAGGCCTTGGGCAGTGCAGAGATACAAAGTATTGAACTAGGCCCCTTCCTCACTTTCCACACTCATTCTTACCACCTTTACCTGCATTTTCAGAGATGTTTTTGTTTGCCTGGAGGTTCTCTACCCTGCTGGTGAAGCTGGTAAAAATGCAGATCCCCAGGCCCCACCTCAGTCTGATGCAGTGGGTTGGGGGTGCAGCCTGGCATCTGGATTTTTTATAAGCACTGCAAAGCATTTTGATGAACTTTGAGAAGCACCAACCTTTTTCCTAAGAGCATTGATTTTAGAAGCGGGATTGGATTTCAGCCCTGTTTCAACCACATCCTGGCTGGGTGACTATGGGCATATCATTCAATTGCTCTGTGCCTCACTTTTTGCTTCTGAGAAATGGTTGTTGGGAGGCTTAAATGAGGACAATGTGTGCAGAGCTCTAGCATGGAACTGGGCATTATTTTATTGGTGGTGGTGGTGGTTATTATGAGATGCCAAAAACCTCCGGAAAGGGTAAATGATGAGGGTGAAAACCTTCTTTGGCCAGGAGGTGCTTAGAATGTCAGAGTAGGGGGAATCATTTGTCAGGAGGGGAAACTGAGGCCAAGGGGGGCCTTCGGCCACCTGAAACAGCAGGACCAAGGGCCCTGGGGAGAGGAGGCTTGGGTTCAGGTCTGCTGCCACCAACCGCCAGCTCCGTGGCCTTGGGGGATTACATCCTCCCTTTAGAGCCTTGCTTTCCTCATCCATAGAAAATGTGCCTCATCACCAGCCCTAGCAGAGATAATGGTGGGGACACACCCTGTTTGGCAAGACGCAGAAGGTGCTGAGTAGAAGTTTCTTCACTTTTCCCTGGAGGTGCAGGCAGTCTGAGGCAGGGTGGGGACTAGGACCTGCTCCCCAGAGTCTCCCACTGGTGCACTTATACCAGTTGAAGGGTCCCAGCAGGACTCTAAGACTGGTGTTCCCATATCCCAGTTTTGGGAGAGGATATTCTTTTTTTATTTTTTTCATACTCATGATTGTGATTTATTACAGCAAAATGATTCAAACCGAAATCAGCAAAGGGAAAGGCACATGGGACAAAGTCCAAAGGAAAGTTGGCACAAGCTTCTAATAGTTCTCTCCCAGTGGAATCACACAGAACATGCTTAATTCCTGGGGGAAGATATTCTTAAGGAGAGCTAGATGCTGGGATACTGAGTCCAATGATAGTTTCACTTTTTTGGCTATAAATGGTTTGGTGGCTGACTCAGCTCTGGGCTCAGGAGGAGGCCCCAGACAATCTCCCTAGCCTGCTTGTGAGCATAGTTGGGGAACAGATGCTGAAGGTGGGGGCTTCCCCCTGGGCACCAGCCCACTGTGCTGGGGGCAGGCCCAGCCTCTTGCTCAGAGCCCTGTCTCTCCTTTTGGAAGTAAACGCGTATCTTCACATCTCCCTAATTAATTCCAGGTTTTAGAAACACGTCTATGGTTCTTTTAGACTAAGATGTCAATGACTGATTGGCAGCAACTTTTTGCCTCTTAGTCCAGAACAAAAGCTAAAATAAAGTGAGTAAGTGAGTGAGTGTCGAAAGGTGCGGTCTGGGGCAGCAGCATGTATACAGGATGAGAGAGGTGGGATGCTCAGGACCCTGACATCAAACCCTGAGGCTGGGTGACTTAGTAGCTTTAGGCGCAATAATCAAAGGGAATCATAGTGGCCCGTGGCCCTGGGTACCAGTCCGGCTGGGGAATTTCCCACCTCTGCCAGTAGTGCCCGGCCTGCCTGCCCTCTGAGCAGTGGAGGAGATAGCCCAGAGAAGGGAGAGGAGAGGAAGCGGGAGGACCACCCTTCACCTCACAGCCATCTTGGGAGGGCAGCCGGCCTGAATCAGCCTGCCTGCCTGGCACTGGCCCTGGAGGTTCTCCCAGCCGGGTAGGAGCTGCCCGTGGCCAGCAGAAGTCAAGCCAAGGGGCTGGTAGCGCAGTGGGTGGAGCTGGAAGCAGGGGCCCCCTCACTTTCTTCCCCTCCCCGCCATAGCCCAACAAACAGAAGCTAAGGAGGAAACTACTTGAAGAAATGCATGTTGACATTTTTATTAATCAGAAAGGAGGTGACCGATCAGCCAGGACATTCTCAGATGGGACATCAGGGTCCCCCAAGAGCAGCAATTCCAGAGGTTCCCACACTCCATGCTACTTTGGAAGGCTTGCCTCCCACCTCTCCTATCTCTCTGCAGCACCCACTGCCTCCTACCCACGGCCCTTTCCCTGGGGAAGCCCAACCCTTCCTGAGCACCCTTGGCCCCGAAAGACTTCCTTCTCCTCCCAGCTCAGTCTATGCTGCATCTTGATTATGAGCAGAAAGGGTGCATTAGACCAAGGGCTTGCAAACAGGGTCCCACAGAGACTTCGGGAAGAGGGACATCTAGGTAGAATGCCCCTGTCACCTTAAACCAGAGCAGTTCTGTTTTTGTCAGTTTCATAAACTGGGTTTCCAGGTAAGCCTCTGATTGCTGAGTTTTCAATGGCTAAAGAGTTTAACAGCAGCTGACCCAGTCTAGGCCTCACCAGGGACCACTGAAAACAGAGGTTGGAGTCCCAGGGGGCTAAGAGCCCCTGAGATGGCCCCATTGGCAGAGGGGGGAGGAGGCTGGCTCCCTTCTGCCCATGCCTGTCTGGGGCAGGGGCCACCTCCTGTCCTGCACTGGCCAAGCCAGGCTGCCTGGGCACGTCTCAGGGACCTCACCCGGGCCAGGCTATTAACTCCCTTGGAAGCTGAGGTTCACTTCTATGGAAGGGGCCCAGGCCTGCCACAGGGTTACTCACAGGTGAACCCACGCTACGTGCAGGGTCTCCAGGTGGCTGAGAGTGGGTGGGCCTTCCCTCCCACTGCCGGCAGAGCAAAGGGGAGTAATTAAAGACTATTAAAAGAAATTAAACCCCACCTTCAGAGATAACCTATGTGCCCCTCCCTTTCTAACATCTGGAGCTCCACCCCCTTCTACACCTGGAATAGCCAGCCCCATCCATGTCCAGAGTCCAGAATCCAAAGCCAGGAGCCCTAGGGCGCAGAAGCCAGGCCCCAGGTTCCACCCCAGCCTCCTCGCCTCCGGCCCGGCCTTCCTCCATGTGCCCTCCACAGTCCTCACTTTGGCTTCTCAGCGTTTTTTGAGCTGGAAGTAGCCAGCGCTTGTAATTAAAGGCTTTCCAGACAGGTAACAAGCACCCTTCTGAGGACGGAGTCAGGTATTTAAAGGGTTTTTGTTGCCTTCTTTATAAAACAGGCCATCAGACACTGGATTTTCCTGTCCTTATTTGCCTATGTAAATATGGCTAAGGAGTACGAAGGTTCCCCTGCAGAAGATAGCTGGTATATAAAAGATGGTGCCTCCCATGCCCTTCCTGGTCTTATGAGAGCCCCAAGGGGCCTAGACCCAGGGTCCTCATACCCAGAGCCCAGGCCCTCTGGGCCCCATTCCTGGTACAAACATGAAGGGACTGTCAGAACAGAAGCAATTCAAAGTGGGTGCCTGCCAAAGCCACACACAGCCATCCTTGACTCTGTTAAAGCTCTGTTCTTTCCCAGATCCCTGGGAGCTGTGGATAGGGAAGAGAAGGGGAAGGAATAAGGGCAGCCCTCCTCAGGCTGGGGAGGTAAGGATCCAGAGGTAAGGATGTGTGGTATCCAGTCCTGTGTCCTGGTGCCCACGGTAGCCAACATGTTTGCAGGCACTCAGGGGGAAGTGCCCAAGGCTCCCCCAAGAGGATGGAGGCCAGGTGGAGTTTCCTGCCCTCACCCTGGCAGGGGTCCCTGGCAGGCAGGCAGAGAGGATGGCAGGGGACGCAGGCTCAGGGCACCATGTGCCACCACTTGAAGGAGAAGGGCTGCCGGCGCACGTTGGTGCCGCAGTGCACCTCCCCGTGCAGCATGTGGTATGGGGTGAAGTCGTCGATGAAGGTGCAGTGGAGGCCCAGCGGCTCCAGCAGGGACCGCACCTTCTCCTCCAGGCAGCAGCGGCCGTTGATGACGGGCCCGAAGGGCTTGGGGATGCCCAGGTGCTTGCCTAAGACCACCATGTTGACCTGTAAAAGGGGGAGGGTGAGAGGGAGGCCCAGCTGGCTGGGGATGCCCTATACATGGGGGCCCCTGCTGGGCCCTGGCTCTGGCCGACCTATCCCCAGGGCCTGTGCCATCCTCCTCAGCACCTGTGGGCTACCAGAGCAGGTGCTCATTCAAGAACTAGTATCTAAGGATAGAAGAAATAGACTCATGAATGGAAGAGAGGATTACTACTAGGCAGAGTGCCAGTAACATACAGGGTAGCTTTACATTAATTAAAGCCACCCTTTCCTCCAACACTTTCTTCCTTCTATTAGAAAATTGTCATATTATAACAACTTGGTTAGAGTAAGATTTTACTGTCATCTGCCAGAAACTTTACAACGAATACCCACATGTCAATGTCCCTGTGGGTAGGTGCACTTGAGCGGTGCATAGCTTGCTCAGCTGTTCTCTGGAAGCCCTGATAATTCCTACCGTTTATTGAGTGTCTTCTGTGTGCCAGATAAATCATCATTAAACCTCACAGACTCCTTCTGAGGCTGTGGCTTGGACAGGTTAAGTAACATAATCAAGGCCACATACTCAGTCAGAGAATGGGGAGACTGAAATTTGAGTTGAGTCTGATCCATACCAAAGCCTGTGTTCTTTATACTCTGCCAGAGAATAGCACTGTGGCTACCTGGGGGTCTGA
The DNA here is from genome assembly GCA_032199065.1 of Smutsia gigantea. Taxonomy (NCBI): domain Eukaryota; kingdom Metazoa; phylum Chordata; class Mammalia; order Pholidota; family Manidae; genus Smutsia; species Smutsia gigantea. The sequence continues at coordinate 108,939 of JAVSCE010018857.1, forward strand.
GGGACTGGGGCAATGAGCTGGGTGGGAGCCCTTGGGAGCCCTTGGTGTATCTCTGCTTCCCTGGCTCGGGCCCTGCAACAGGGGAAGGGAAGTCTCCCCAGTGCAGGGTGGAGAATTTCTTAGAGGCACCTCAGCCCCAGATTGATATCCAGAGAAGCTGCCCTTGGTGTTCAAATAAGATATTCTGGATCAACTGTCTGGAGGGTGGTGTTGGATCGTCTCAGTGTGGGGTGGGCTGCCCTAGACCCTGTGCTCTCACATCCTCCATGCCCTGGTGCCTCACCATCAAGTCCGCCCTGCAAGGGCCATCCACGTCTGGGACCAACATGCGCTGGAGGGTCCCGTGGGGTAATAGCCTTGGCCCTGAGCTACCTGGTTGCCCTTTAGAACATGCTGGGTGGAAGTGGGGCACCCAGAAGGACAAAGGGCAAGGAAAGGAGCTGGGAGATGGATTTGGGACTGTAGCCAGCCCAGGTCTGCTTCCTCTAGGAGGAAGACTCAGGACATTGGAGGCTGGTCCACTTTGTAAGCTAGGTGACCTCATGCAAGTCAACCACTCTCCTCTGAGGCCCTGTTTCCCATGTGACAAGCAAAGGGGTTAACTGAGTGTTCCCTAAGGGCCCTTCCAATGAGCAGGGCCTGGACTGAAACTGGGAGTTTCTCACAGAGGGTGTGTGTTGGGGAGGGGGCTTCTCATGGGTGTGGGCAAGGCCACAGCCCAAGGAGGGCTGACCAAGCTCATGGGCTCCAGCCCTCCCCCAATCCTTCGCCAGAACCAGAGCCAGATCACCCCTTAGGGTTTCATTGTCCAATATGTGGCCATTGAAATTAAAATTAAATAAAGTAAAAATTCCATTCCTCAGCCACATAGCTGCACATCAAATGCTCAGTAGCCCATGTGGCTTGGTGGCTCCCATGTCATTCTGCACAGATGTAGAGTATTTCTATCATCTGAGAAAGCTCTAAGGTGCCACCTTAGAGCAGTGGTTCTCAACCAGGGTGATTTTACCACCCAGGGTATTTCTGGTTGTTACAGCAAGGGGGTGCAACTGACATGGACAGGGGATAGGGATGCTGCAACCATTCTACGATGCACAGGACAGCCCACGACAAAAGATTCTTCAGCCCCAAATATCATTAGAGCCGAGGCATGGAGCCTTGCCATAGAGTGGTCTGCCAGGACCCCAGGTGAGGAGTCAGGAGTGAATGCAAGTGCTGGAGGGGAAGCCCCATCCCATACATTTGCCTCCAGTCAGGACTCCCAAGGCTTGGCTTGTCCAATGACAAGTGTTGAAATTAAAGACCCCAGGTGAAGAGGGAGGCTCTCCCATCCTGGGAGGATGCACCTCACAGCTTCGGACACCCTGACATCCTTTCCAAGGTGTTAATGGACACTTCAGCCAGGACTTTGTTGATAGCATCACTCAGGCCCATCCCAGGGGCCACGCTGGTAAGATCACATCTGCTCATTTGCTTGTCAGCTGCCTGAGTTAATGACAGCCAGGGAGGCAGCCCCACCCTGCCCAGCCTGCCAGACTCAGGAGCCCCTCTGGGGAGCAGCCAGGGGAGTGCCAGGCTGGGAAGCAGAGCAGGCAGCCAAGGCCCAGAATGGAAGCCCAAGACATTTGGAATCAAACCAGTTTCCTTTTCCATTTGAGGGGGAAACAGAGCTCTTAGCTGTGGGGGCTGTTCCGGGTGCCATGGGATGATTAGCAACATTGCTGGCCTCCATCCCCCAGACGCCACTAGCATCTCCCTCCAGTAGAGTCAAAATGTCCCAAGGGGCAAAACTGAGAGCCTGACTGAGAGCCACTGATGGAAATGTTCTGCATCTGTGCACAAAGCAAGCCAGCAAACATGGGAGAGGCCTGCAAGGCCCGCCCCAGCCTCCGTGTCCTGGGACAGGGAGTGCTTCTCCTCTGGACCCCAGCTGAGCCCCCACCAGGACCCTGCCAGGCCGCAGGGACAGGAAATGACCCATCCTCCTGCAGCTCTCACCAGGTCAGGGAAGAAGGCCACTGCCTTTCTCCTCTCCATCCTGAAGAGCTGGGGGATGTCCACGATGTCCTGCTCCGTCAGGCCCAGCTCCCGCTTCAGCACCTCGCGGTTCCAGTCGATGCATTTCTAGGGGTGGGAGGAGAGGCAGCGGGCATGCCCAGGGAGCCAGGATGGCTCTAACACTTGCTAACCACCCACTGTGTGCCCTACCCTGCACACAACCCTCTGCACCCTTTAGGTCCTTTGATCCTCCCAACAGCTTTGTGCCATTGCTACCCCAGGTGGGGAAACTGAGGCTCAAGGCATAGAGCTAGGAAGTGGCAGAGCTGGGGTTTGGACCCAGGCAGTTTCTGGTTCTGAAAATGCTTGCCATCACACCACACTGCCCAGCCACAGCACGGCTTAGGCTCCAGCCCACCTCAGCAGTTCAGGAGCAAGTCACCGCTGAGAAGCAAAAGGCCCCTCCTCTTTACAGGGCACGGATTCTGCAACGGGCCCTGCAGGGTGCATGCGGCAGACGAGCCCAGCCTCCTGAGACCCTGTTGCACCCACCTCACAGGCCCCCATTTCTCCACCACATCTCTCCATCCTCTGGACTTCTCAGGTGAGAACTAAGTTCCGCTTCGACAGAAACCCATTGGCTAAGGGCAGGGTAAGCTCTCCCTCATCAGCCTGGGAGCTCCCTTTGGCCATTGCCATGCGTCCTCCAGCGGACTGTCCCAAAGGCAGAGGCCCTATGCTCCCCACAGGTCTCAGCAGCCCCCAGGAGAGTCAGAGGCCCAGGACTGAACCCCTCACTCCACACTAGCAGTTCCTGGGGCTGCTTTTCCCCGGAAGGTGGGGGACCCCACGAGCAGGCAGCAGGCTCACCCCTCACCTGTACATAGAGGCTGTCATTCCTGAGGCTTCTGTCCACCAGCATCTCATTAATGCTTCTCTTCACCTGGTCCTTTAATCCTGAGAGAGAAAGAGAGTGCTGGGGCTCAGGGAGCCTGCCAGGGGCCACCTTGGGCCTGGGGCTGCACAATCCATGCCAGGATTTTTCTCCCACCTCAGGGCCAGGGTCTGAAGCTAGGATGAGAAAGCCAGAAACTAGAAACCCTGAAGGGACCAGGCTCTGGCTGCAAGTAAATCCTGGTTATGAATCACAGAGTCCTTGGAAAGGGACACCTGGGCCTAGTAGTTACAGCGCAGCTTACCAGTACTGAACACCCACCATGCTCTGGGCATCCTGATACATTATCATTGATCCTTAAAACAATGTCAGGTGGGGTTAATCATCAGGCCAGTTTTAGAGAAGAGGAAACGAAGGCACCCAGAGGTTCAGAACACACCCTTGATCTCACAGCTAGCAAGTAGCAAGATCAGTATTTGAGCCCAGGTCTATGCATGCATAAGGCTATGCCACATCCCTTCCAGTACTCCGTGCTTCAGGTGAGCACACTGAGATCCACAGAGGGGGAGAGGCAGGTGCTCAAGGGGGCCAGTCAGGCTCTTAGTGGGTCTGTCAATTTCCAGAGAAGAGCCCACAGAGGGGCCCTGCCCACCCACCTGGCTTCTCACTCATCTCACGCTTGAACCCCCAGTTCTGTTGCTCCCTGCTGTAGCCTGGGCAAACCAATGTTCTCTGAGCCTCGAGAAAAGGGGTAAGGGAGAGGGTGGGAGATGCGCTGGAGGAGAGTGTGAAAGCAAGGTGCGTGACAGACGCGCACAGGAGGCTCACTGCCCCGCTCCTGGGGTGTGGCCAGGAACTGCCCACTCTCACAGAGGAGGAGAAGGCCACCCCCTTGTATCTGCCTGGGACAATCCGCTGGCTTCTTGGCTTCCCTTCCTTGGTCCCAATAAAGGGACAGCCCTCATCCTTAGCCCCCATGTGGGAGCATCAGAATTCGTGATGTCAGGCGCTGAGCTGAGAACTCCACAGACAAAGGGCCTGACAATGAGCAGCTATGAGAAGCATCCAGGTGTCCAGGACTGGCGGCGAGAGACCCACGGGGTGGCAGGGTCATCGGCACTCACCATCGAACTGGGCTGCCTCCCCATATCCCTCCTCTTTCTTCTCTTGGAACAATTTGAGGCAAGCACTGGGGCTGGCCAGGAGCAGCCGGAAGCCCTGGCACAGAGGGAGTGAGAAGAAATCAGTGGAGAGGGTCCCCCTAGATGCAGGAGACCCCAAACTCAGGAAGGGCCTGAGTTCAGAGGCCCGACTGCCAATGGGGCTTCCTTTCCCCCCTCAATTCCACCCACAAGTCACAAAGAACTATCAGCAATTCCAATTCCTCCAGGCTTTCGTCCCTGATGGTCTCCTTGCCCAGAGGCCCGTCCCCACTTTGTTCACCAGGGAACTCAACCACTGGTCACTGGGAGGCCTCCCCTCCCAGGCTGCTTGCTCCCTGAGGGCTGGGCCCTCCCCTGTCTCTCAGCAAGGCAGTGGAGTCAGGTGGTTAACATGTTGGTCCAGAGCCCCCTGTCTGGGTGTGAATCTTAACCTAATTGCCCTTCTGAGCCTCAGTTTTCTCATCTATAAAATGGAGACAATGATAATATAGTACCAGCCTTAAGGGGTTGCTGGAGGATTCAATGAATTAAAACACACATCACAGTTGCTTCGTAAATGTTACCAATTATTAGCAGTGTTATTCCTAGGTCTTGGATGGGAGATTTGAATCAGACCAAACACCCAGTAAATGTGAGAATGAGTGTGTGAGTAGTGAGCGAATTAGTGCTCTCCTGACCTGAGCACCAGCCTCTTCCAGGAAGCCCTCCTGATTAACACCACCTGGCTCCAAGGGTGCTCTGACTGCAAGCTCACTATGGGCACAGGTGGTGAGCTGGTTCCCTGGTGGTTTTGCCCTATCTCGTCCCACCAGGTCAGGGAGGAGCAGAGGTAGCTCAGACAGGAGGAGAAGGGACACACCTTTTGATCGGAGGTGGGCACAAAGCTCAGGAACTCGTCCACGTGGCCCACAAAGAGCCAGTCGGAGTAGAGCTCCACGGGCGCCTGCACCTGCTGGGCCTGCAGGAAGTCGCGCACCACCTTGCTCATTTGCTGCCCGTAGGACCTGGCCGGGGAGGGAGAGGGTGCGTCACCTCGTGCTACTGTGTGCTGGCTCCCTGCAGGCACTTTCTGAGCACTCCTCCCTGCCGGGCTGAGCCTCATGACAACCCTCGGAATGGGTCTTCTTTTGTCCCCGTTTCCCAGCCAGCCCCAGGTGCTCCTAGGCTCTCGCTGTCTTTGCTCTCCATCATCCCGGGGTGTCTGTCCCTCCTCACCCAAAGCATCTCCTCACGGCCAGAAAGGCTCTGCCTGCCCCTCCCCCAAAAAATGATCAAATGAGAGATCTCCAGTTGCTAACGGGGACTGGAGTCCCTCATCTCACATCCCAGACTCAGAGAGGTTGACTCTTTACCCAAGGCGCCCAGCCTTTGGTTCAAAGAATGACCAGAGCCCCTCCCTCAGTCCAGCATTTCCAAGAGTGTGGGACCTGCACCCCCTGGGGGTCAGCTTCTGTTGTGTGGGGGTGCTTGTTAAACCTGAGGATTCCTGGGCCCTGGTGTCCTCCACATCTCAGAGTCTTTGAGGATGTGGCACATCTGAGGTTGTGGAATCTGCATTTTGACATCTCAGCTGATTCACGGGCGATAGATCACAGCGCCAATCATTTTATGCTCAACACTGACTAATCCCCAGCAGGTCCTGCTGCTGAGGTTGAGGAAGGTCCAGGCATTTCGAAACCACCCTTCACTAGCAGAGGGAGGGGCTGAGGTAGCTTAGAACAGGGCATAGGGCACCGGGCAGAGTCCCCGCGCCGTGGGGGGAGACATGACCAAAGGCCGCCTGTGCACGCAGTGACTCTGATGTTGCCTTAGGAAAGGGCAGAGTTCCCATTTCACAGATGAGGCAGCTGAGGCCTAGAAAGTTCAAGGGATGACTTGTCCAAAGTCAGAACAGTGTATTATACCCTGGACACTTTCCTCCTATCGCTGGCACACGACACGATGGGCATACTCACACACACACACACACACACACACACACACACACACACTATTTGTATAGAGATTTGTCTTTTTTCAGTATGTCTCACAAGAAAGGGATCACTTTTCTTGCTTTTGCTTGTCCAGCTTCAGGACACATGGACGAACTCCCTGCCCCACATCCAATCTGGTGGTTTTGCCTTAGACAGAACACGATCCAGCCTTTCCCCTCCCCCTCCTCTGCCACCATCTGGTGTGACACCTCCCTTACCTAAAGAACCCCAGTGGCTTGTCCCTTTCCCTGGTCTCCCTGCTTTCACCCTTGCTCCGCTGCAATCTAACCAGGGAGAGGCTTTCATTTTTTCAAATATGTCAGATTATGTCCTCCTCCAAACAAAACCCTCACATCACTGACTGTAAATGCAAAGACCTCACAAGGACCTGCACGGTCCCTACCAATCCCTATACCCCCCTCCCGCCACTCTCCTCTGCATTTGCTCAGTTCCAGCCATGCTGGCCTCCTGCTGTCCCTTAAACATACCAGGTATCTTCCTGCCTCAGGATTCTACCAGGATTGTCACCCACTCCCCATATCCCCAGGGCTTCCTCCCTCCCTTCCTTCAAGTTTAACTCAATGTCATCTCTTTCTCTATGAGGTCTTTGAAAATTGCAACAATCCCTCCACCCCCTTCCAGGCTTTATTTTTCTTTACAGCATTTGGTGCTCGGTGTACTTGATAGCTTGTTTATTGTCTGCCATCCCACTAGAATGTAAGCTCCAGGAGGGCTGGGGGTATTGTCTATGTTCACTGCCATATCCCTAGCCCCTCTTACATAACAGATGCTCAACAAATATTTGTGAATGCTTTTGAACAACTGTGTAATGGCCCATGATCTATATCGCTCGCACATGTCATAAAGCCTAGAAGGGAGACCTGACAATCAGTGACAAATGACAACACCAATTTGATTTGGGGGCTGGGATTATGGAAAATAATTTTTTTTGTATTTCTGTTGTTTTAATATAGTGCTGGCAATTTTAAAACACTTCTTTAAACAACTGAATTGATGGACAAGAGCTAGGCTTCAGAAATTGTTCATAAGCATAAAGTGGCATCAGAAACATATAAAGTCGAGGAAGGGGCAAAGTCCCTGCTGGAGGCAGGGGCATGAACCAGATAACTTTGGCCCTGGGAAACATCGACCTGGTCTCCAAGTCACATCAAAGCCTCCACCAGGAGGCAGAATTACTCAAAGATGGTTTTAAATATGGGGAGCAGAGCACGGAAAGCCCAAGATAGCCAAGACAGCAGAGAATGGGCATTTGTTGAGCACTTAGTAATTACCTGCCTGAGGCTTCTCCCACGAACTGTCTTGTTTAAGCCCCATGACAGCCCTATGACATACATATAATTAACGGGTCTGGGTCATGATCTGAACTCTGCCCTGCCAAGTTCTCTGACCTTATCTCCCACCATGCCCCTGCTTGCTCGGCCCACAGGCTTTTTGTGTTCCTCTAAATCTCTGGCACATTCCTGCCTCAGGACCTTTGCACTGGCTGTTTCCACTCCCTTGCATATTTTCTTCCCAAACAGCCACGACTCTAACTCCCTCATTTCCTTCAAGGTTTTGTTTAAATGGCAGCTTCTCACTGAGGCTTCCTTTATCCAACATACTATATTATTTACTTTTTATGTTTGCTTATTGTCCGTTTCTCTCTGCTAGAATGTACGTAGGTAGTCTGTCTTTTCACTGTTAAGGTCAGAAGCCAAGTGAGGAGCACAGGAAAGCAGTCTGGGTGTTAAATTTTAGTTTGGGGCCCAAGAGGGAGACCTGGATTCTAACTATAGCACAACTTGCTGTGTTCTCCTAGTCAGTAGCTGTCCCTCTCTGAACCTCAGGACCACATCTGTCCACCAAGGACCTTGTTCCTGGTTTTCAACAATGGTCAAAGGAATGGGAACATAGCTGCACTGGAGGCCCCGACCTTCCCATGCCTGGTCTTTGCTCTGAGCCTGGGAGCTTCCAGAACATTTCTTTCATCCCCAGCCCTGGTCCCCAGACCTGGCATACATTTATTGAGTTAGTAAATTGAATACATGAATGAGTGTATTTACTTTACTTTTTTGAGCCTCAGCTTTCTCATCTGTGAAATGGGGATAATAATTGCCCCAACCCCATAGGGCTATAGTAAGAATTAAATGAGGTAACCCAGGTAAAGCCTCATGTTTGTGGTACATGGTAGTGATCAGTGACTTCTGATCAATGATCTCCAGCCTGCTTCAAAGCAGACTCATTCCCGGACGGCCAGCTGAACAATACCTACACATTCAGAAGGTGAACTCTTTGTCCTCAGCAGTGTCAATTATACAGCTAGGATTGGGTTTTTTAAGAGGTCCGTTTCACAGACAAGAAACTAAGGCATGGAATATAAAATATTTTTTAATTTAATAATATATCTGTTTCATTCAGTGAGATATCCCTAGTACCTTCAACAGCACCTGGCACATAGTAGGCATGCTATAGATGTCTTTACATAAAGAAATCGAGCATCTACTATGTGCCCTGCAATGTAGTGAGCACGGGTTAGGTGCTGTACCCCAGATCATGTGGCTAGTTAAATGCAGAGCCCAGACTCAAACCCAAGTCCATCTGATTGCAAAGCCTGTGTTCCTTCCAACTGGGTCCCTCTCTGAAGCACACGGTGACTGCCTGGAGGCCCCATGCCCTTCCGCCCTAGGGTCAGGGGCAGGACCCAGTCCCCAAGGAGTGTCTGCGCATTAGTCACCAGCAAAGTGAGAGCATTCCTCTTGCCCTGGCCAACCTCAGCCCCAGGCGCCCAGCCTGGGTGCCAGGCTATCCACGTGGGCTTGGTGCCAGGAAGCCTTGCCTTGCCTGACCGAGGACCCTGAGGCCACCAGGGTCTCCACTTGAGGATGGGTAACCGTCCCAGGACCACCTGGCTGCTCTGGGCCCAAGACCAGACAGTCAGCAAAGCTTAGGGGGTAAGCTGGGGCCTACATGGGCTCCATGCCAACCCCACACAAATAAGAGGGTGGCCTCCAGTGCCTTTGGAGGGCTTAATCTCCACACAGGAAGCAGGGGGTCCCCCCAGGGCCCACACTGCACACCCCATCTTTGGTTTCCTGCAGGCAGGGTGGGGATCCATTCAGCAGGTTTTAACAGATACTGTCACCTGGCTGAGCACTGAAATTTAAATATCTTGCTTCCTGCCCCATGACAGCTGTCCAGGGTGGGACCCACTGAGTCACTTTTGTTGTCCTGGTGTCCTGACCAGCCACTCTCTCACTTGCAGCCACATGGTAGCCTCTGGGCCCTTCCAAGCTGTTACTAGGACAGCGGCTATCTTAACATCCGACTGGGAGAGGTCAAGAGGTCCATCTCCTGCCTCTGCGCCAGATGGCACATCACCTTCCCAGCAATTCCAATTTTTCAAAGGAAGCTGGAAATGTGACTATGTGAAACCTCCCTATGTATATTTATATTTATATCTCTGTATCTATATCTGTATTTATATTATGTTGGTGACTAAGGAAGCTCACAAAATACTAGGTGGGCCAAAAGACTGTGGACCATAGCATTCGTGAGTTTTCTCCTAAACTTCTGTGACCTCTTAAGTCTAAGATTCCAGGACTCTGACTCTTTGATTGGAGGACTCTACACAAGAAACTAGGAGACCTCTGACCGGGGCCCCGTGTGGTGGTGCAGAGCTGCAGGGTGGAAGCCGCCATCACACCCCCTGCCCTCCTCCACCCTCCCCGTTTCCACTGCTCACTTGGGAAAGCTGCTGCCAATGAGGATGCGGCCCAGCGGATACTCCTTGCCGCCCACCGTGACTGGCGGACTGACGTCCAGGTTGCCGAAGGAGTCCAGGCTGGAGGCACCAGCAAATGGGATCTCCCGGGTTACATATCCAAAGTCAGGACCCTAGGGGAGGACGGGCAAGGTGCCCCCCACCCCCAGAAGAAGGGGTCCATTAGGAGAGGAAGCCCAGCTCTTGGGCTGCAGGGGTCTTGGGGGGATGCTGAAGGACTCCCATGCCTCTATCTACTTTTCACAAAGCCACCCTGTTCTCTGAGCAATGTGCCATTAAGGTCCGAGCCAATAACAGAATGATAACTAGAAAATCCCCAAATGTTTAGAAATCAGGCAACACGCTTCTCAAGAACCCACAGGTCAAAGAAGAAATCAAAGTGGAAATTAAACAGTATTTGGAAGTGGAAGGTAATATACATTAAAACTTATAGGACGCCAGTGAAGCTGAACTTCAAGGGAATTGCCGTTGCTCTAAACATGTATATTGGGAAGAAAAGGGCCTGAACCATCATAGCTTCCATTTCCAGCTAGGAAAAGAACAGCAAATTAGACCCAAAGAGTAGAAGGGAGGAAATGATAAAGATGAGAGCAGAGATCTGTAAACATTGCCCTGGCCACCTCATGCCTACGGTGGAGGGGTGGAGGGGCGGGCCCTTGGCTGAGGCAGACTCACCCTGTAAGGGCCCATTGTCACTTCTGGTACTCCTGGTCACCTGGGACTCCTCCCTGACCCTTCCAGACTGGGGTGAATGCCCCTGCTTGGGTGCCACTGAGCTCCTGGACTTCCCCATCACAGCCCCAACCTGGACATTGGCATTGTCCCTGCCATGGGGAAGTGGGGGCCAGTAAACAGGCAGAGATGATGCGCTTCAGGAGGTGGGCCCACCTTGAAAAGCAGTGTAGCCTAGCAGTAAAGTACAGGGGCTGCAGAGGCAGCCCCTCTGGTCTTGCATCTTGCTGCCACCACTAACTAGCTGTGTGGCCTTGGCTAGGCGACTTAACATCTCTGAGCCTCAGTAAAGAGGGAGTAAAATAGCACATATCCATAGGAGAGCCATGGGGAGTAATGAGTGACCGTGTAAAGGTCGGGGGCAGAGCCTGGAACTCAGTACACGGTTGCTGGAACTGCTCTCGTTGCCATCCTGCACGTGGGAGGCAGCGTAGTGCCTCGCACACAGTAGGTATGCAGAAAACATTTGTTACCTGAAGGGAAGCCCCCGCTCATAAAAGCAAGAGCCATGAGGACTCACTAAGGGTTAATTCCCCCCCAAAAGGCAGTTCAGTCTCCCCCAGGGTTAACCCCTCTGTTGCCTCCCTCTTTGGGGAGAAGGAGTTCTGGCCTGTCCCTCCCAGAACATGGGGCAATTTGCATGTGATTCACATGTCCTGTGCACACTCTGCCCAAACTTCCCACTGACTCCCCATCTGCCAGAACACACTACCTGGGTCCTTTTGCCCCCCTAAAGGACCAGGACCAGGTAAGACTGACTGCAGGGTCTTATGGGAGGAACCAACCAGGGGTTCTCCACTCTGCCCTTTGCCACATACCAGGATCCTGTCATAGGGGAAATCCTTCAGGCCTCTGTTTCGGGGGGAGTCAAAGACCACAGGAAAGGATTTGTGAGGGGCCTCGATGTAGCCAAACTCTATCTCATCCTGGGAGAGGGAGAAGAAAAGACCACTGTGGCCTCCTTGATGTGGTTTTCAGAATGGGCTGATCCCCCCAGGCCTGCGTCAGGGTGGGGTGGCCCATCTCCCCCGGGACCTGGAGGCTGCAGGGGCCAGGGGCAGAGGGGAAGGTGAGGCCTCTTGGGGTGTCTGTCTGGGCCCACAGGAGTCCCCCCCAGAGCTGCTTCCCCACCAGCTCCCTCTGAGTCCTGGCCTGCAGGCTGGCCTGGCTTCTCTAACCCTAACCAAGGCTGGTGAGGAATCTGTTCGGGCCCTCTTTCTGAAAGCCAGGGTGAAGGGCAGGTGGGCTCAGGCCTCCCCGACTCTTTCTTGAAGTCTGCTCCTGTGCCCACCTGGATCCAGCGGTCATTTCGATTTTCAGTCCAAGGGCAGATGATCAGCTTGCAGTTAGCTCTCCACACCAGGTAATTCATGTCGTCCAGAAATTTCCCATTTGAGCCCTGAGAGTCTATCACGCTGCAAAACACAGGGAGAGGGGAGCGTAATAATGACCTCTGACTGTGGTCTTGGCCTAAGGGCTGGGAGGCAGGGGACAGACGGGGCAGCCTGGATCCAGTCTGTGCTCAGCCGTGGTGGTCTCTTAGTACAGGGGATCAAACACAGTCCCGGCCCTAGAGAGGTTCATGGGCATTATAATGGCAGAGATGGATAACATCCCCAGATCATGTCAGGTGGTAGGTGCAAGGTGAGGGGCAAGCCCAGGGCTGTGGAGCCCAGAGATAGGTACAGAAGACACCAGGGGCAGCTACAGAGATGACTGAGGACCGAATCTCACCGGTTAAGGTGGTAGTGAAGGTAGAAGGTAGCCCCATCTACTCCTGTTTCTTTGGCCTAAACAAAGGAGTCAGGGTGGAATTAGTGAGCAAATGGAAAGAAAGAATTCCTTTTCTGAACATCTGCACACCAGTTAGGCAGAGCAAACCTGTTTGTCCACACCCTTTCCGGCCTTTGGCTTACGTTCCAAGTCAACTATGGCCCTTTCCACTGGTCTGATGCTCTGGCAGGGGCCTGGAGTGGCTTTGCCAGTCAAAGTCACCTGTCCATCACGAGGCCTGACAAGGATTCTGAAAGATGGCAGAAGGACCAGGGAGCCTGGTTGGGCCAGGGCTCACAGCAGAGCCCAGGCCTGCAGTCTCCGTGCTCTGCAAGCCCAGAAGCACACCCATATCAGAGTGAGGCTAGGTCTCCTGCAGCCACCAGCAGTCTAAACGGGGCCTGGCCTCAGCGCCTAGAGTAAATCCAAGATGTTCCAGGGCTGCGGCAGGCAGGACAAGGTAGGGATGGGGGTGCTGGAACTTGAGCCAGTGACCTCAGCTGGGCCTTAGCTGCTCAGGGCCGGATGGGGCAGGCCCATGCCAGCCTGCTGCTATTGAATACCTTGCTTGCACCTGAGGTTGACCTCAAAGAATCTGTCCAGCCTAAGTGAGAGCCCAACACTGGACACAGCATTCTTTTCCTATCTCTAAGAGTCCAAAGATAATGGGAGAGCTGCAGGAGGGGTGAGACCTCACCTGCACACATACAGCTCCAGGGGGGGCTGGGTGTTGGGGGTCATGATCCAGGGGGCCATGCGGAAGGCCACGGTGTCTGTGAAGAGGGGCACCTCGGGCAGGGTCTGGGGGGGAAATGAGGACTAAGTGGGCCCTGCAGGAAGCCCCATCAGGCCTCAGGGCCCCCCAGCTCCCAGCCTGTCCAGCCCTCGCAGCCCCCAACACTGTACATACCCCAGTGTCCATCAGGCTGATGCTGAGGGAGACCAGCCCCAAGAAATCAGCGTCAGGGAAGGTGAGCCCCTCCACGTAGAAGCTGATCTTCCGCTCCCCTGGCCTCCGCTCGACTTCATAGGACAGATGTTGGGGTCCCAGCACCTGCCTGTAGTCCGAGGCGGAATTCCCACCTAGGGCAACCAGACGCAGGGACCAGTGCTGGCACAGTGCTGTGAGGCTGTGGGGATGGGGGGCCAGGAAGCGGAAGGCCAGAAACCCAGCAGAGCCACCTTTGTATCAAATCTACTTGGGCTCCTCTCCAGCGCTGCCACGTGTATGGTGTGTGACCTTGACTCAACCTCTCTGAGCCTCAGTTTCTCATCTGTAAAATGGACTAACCTTACATTTCTCATGAGGTCAGTATAAGCTTTAAACTAGATAAGGACATAAAAGCACTGGCACAAAGGGTAAAAAAAAACAAATGTCCATCAACAGATGACTGATGAACAAAACATAGTATCCCCAACACGCTGGAATATTATTCAGCCATGAAGAAGGAATGAAGTACTGACAGGGGATACCACATGGATGAACCTTGGAAGCATGATGCTGAATGAAAGAAGCCAGATACAGAAGGCCACAGATTGTATGACCCCATTTATAGGAAATGTCCAAGACAGGCAAATCCAGAGACAGAAAGCAGACTTGTAGTCGCCGAGGCTCGGGGGGATGGGGGTGGTGACCGCTCATGGGCACAGGGCTCTGTTTGGGGCATGATGAACGTGTCTTAGAATGAGAGAGAGTTGGTGGTCGCACAGCATGGGAAATGCACTAAACGCCAGCCAAGTGTTCACTTCAAAATAATTACACTTTATGTGAATTTCAACTCAACTTAGTTTAGAAAGCACCCAGAACCTGGTAGCTCTGTCCTGCCCCCTTCTGTCCTCCCTTGAGGCTGGCTGGAAAATGTCACCCTGGTGTGCTCTTAATCACAGTAGGAAAGGTTGTCAATCCCGTTCTCAAGACATTGCTTAGGTCCTGGTATCCCAGGAAGAGTTTGCAAGCAGGGCCTCTGCCAAAACTCCCACCATTGGTGCACGTGAGGGAACGTTCTGGCTCCTGCCAGCCTCCTTTAGCCAAAACAAGTTCTGAGTCAGTTTGAACAGAGGAGGATGAAGAGGAAGAAGGAGGGAGCAGGAATGGCCTCTTGCTCTTTAGAAAAATGAGCAAAGGTACCTCAGGGTTAAGGTTTGGAATTTCTTTAAAGCCGCAGGCTTTGATTAATAAAATCCCTGGCAGGTCAGCTGGATGCAGAGAGCAGGCATGGGTGGCAGCTTGCTGGTTCCTGCTCCCACCTCTCCCAGCAAGGACAGAGACGGCAGTGTATGGAGGGCTGTTCTAGGCAGACTGGCCAGCCGTGGTGGGCGCCGTGGAAAGAGGAGGGACCTTAGAGCTCAAAAGACCTGGGTTTGAAAACCTGCTCCACCCCCAACTAGTTGTGTGGTTTTAAGACAGTGAATTCATGGGTCTGGGCCTCAGTTTTCCCTGTAAAGTGTAAAGTAGGACAGTTTACCCTGTCCTCAGTAAAGTGGGACAGTTTTTGAATCCCCTTCTTGGGTAACATGTTGTATGCTGAGGGACTAGCTGTTTGTCAGCTGCAGGGAGAGTTGCAAAAACATGGAAGAAAGGGAGAGATGTGGATAAGAGAAAGAAAGTGTTTGGGAAGCAGAGGATGGAGCAGAGAGGGAAAGGGCCCTGCCGGGCCACTCACCTCTAGCACAGAAGACCCCCACTCTCTTGGAATCAGAAAATGGCACATTCAAGACGAGCTTGTGGCTGCTGAAGAGCTCGTCCGGGCCGTCGCAGGTCAGGACCATTGGCGACATGTCCTGTAGGTCTGGAGAGAGGGGCACCCTTGAGACAATCCTCCCTCCAACCCCGCCAGCAGTCTCCCTCCCACCCCCAGCCCTTCACCTCCCCACACCATCACCCTGGACGACTCCATACTCGCCTTCTGCCACTCACCCTTCAGCGATGTCAGCTGGCTGTTGGCAAGGTCCTGCCCCCTGAACCTCAAACCATTTCGGTCACAGTTCACCAGCAGGATAGCCCCGTAGCCCTCAGGGCCCCAGTGCCAGGTTTTCTGTGGCAAAAACAAGAGTCCCTGGAGTCAGTGGGGCTCAGGGGGCTCTAGAAAGGTGTTCTGGATGTGGCTAGCACTTTGTTTGGAGACTTTTGTATTCTGGGTTTGCTTAAGAATTTAAAGAGGAATCAGATTTGGCACCAGCACTCCAGGTCTCTAGATCCACAGCTACCCCACTCTTGGGCAGTGAACAACTTATGCAACACATACAGTGGCCCTGCCCAGACATCACACTGGAGGAGGAAGGGTGATGTCGCCACACCCAGAGACAGCCTTTCCCAGCTTGCTGAGCTTTGGCCCTGCCTGGCAGACAGAGACTGCCTCACCCTGACCTTGATGAGGCTGGAGCATCCCTGGGAGACTGTCCTCCTCCCAGCACTCTCCTGGGGCCTGCCAACCCTGGACATCTCTGATAACCACCCACAGTCTGGCAGGCCCTGCAAGGAGGTCCGAGATGAGGTGGGAAATATGGCTGAACCCCTGCCTAATTGGAGCTCTCTCTGATGTGCCTCCAGGCCCTATAAGAGAGGGTTCACTTTCCCCATGTCACAGAAGACAGGAGAAAGGCTCGGGAAGGGAGCCCCAAGCCACATAGCTGGGATTCAGGCTTGGGTCTGGGGGACTGTACCCAGGGCCACCGCTAGCCTGTATGACACTCTTACTCACCCCTCTGGGTAACTGCTGCCCTGAACCATTTGCATCATACCTCCCACTCACCACCTTAGCCAAGCAGTCTTGTGCAGTGAACGACCTGATAACCACCCATGGCAGCCTTGCCCTGTCTTGTTCTCAAAGCCTTGTAATCTAGGCTTTCTCTCTGGGGTCTTTCCCTGCAAACTAGACCTTCCACCCCTCCCATGACAACTTCTAGATTCTTCCTGTGCAGTAATGCCCACCCCATTCTCCTCTTCACTCCTCAGGGTCTAACTGGCGCTGTATACCCAGCCTCCTTTCCCAGATGCCTTGTCTTCTCCTAGTCTTCATTCAGTCACTCAACAACCTCTTATGAAGCAAGTATCATGTTTGGAGTCCAAATACAGCCTAGGAAATAGAAAAGGCATCAAGCGAAACATTCCAAGGTGGCACAAGAGAGACTCAGAGAGGGTAACCTGCTTTCCAGGACTCACACAGCATGTCTATCACACAGTGTAAGTTAATGCCCACTTGTGCCAATTTGGTAGTAGGAACCTAGATGGGTTCCCTATACTGTTGTATACCGTGGGCCCCTAGGAATCCATCACCCTTCTGGAGGACCATCCCAGGACCATCCCCAGGTCTGCCTGTTAACCCTGCCATCTTGGGGTAGCCAGGAGAGTCTCACCTTGTCGCCTCGGCCCCTCTTCACCTTGCCCGTGCGATGCGTGTCGACATCAAGGGAGATGTCTGAAAAGAGAGGGAGAGGGGCTGCCAGGGGCTCACCCAGTCCCATGTTCACATCCATAATGCCCAGGTCAGGGCAAGCTTTGCCCCATCCCAAAGCCCATGAGAACAGTAAGACCTATTCTGGGGACCACACCCAACCCCTGGGAGGGCAGCCCCTGTGGTTCTGTGTGTCGGAGGGACCCGAGTCTTCAGCTCTTGACTTTATCGCTCATCTACGTGTGCTGAATTGCTGGCTCTTGGTGGCCCTGACTCTGGCGAAGCAGGACCAGGCTGAGGTTCTATGTGCCAGTTCCACATTCTCGGATCTGGCTGTCCAGGTTCTGGCTGAAGGGGGCACATGGTTCTCCAAGGTTTCGTGATGAATGTGGGAGCTCAGTCAGTGTGACAGGTGGGACTCTGAGTAAAGGAGGCCTATTGTGGGTCTAGCTGATGACCCATGGGCAGTGCAGCTTCTAGATTTTGGTGGCCCTAAGAACTGCTGGGTCTCCATCCCTGAGCTTCTAGACTCAGTGGACGGCCTCTAAAGAAGCCAAGCTCCTCAGTGGCAAAGGCAAATGGCCATGGGCTTGCACGCTGGGGCTCCCCTAAGACCCTCAAGCAGCCCACCTGGAGGGGTGA
Source organism: Smutsia gigantea (assembly GCA_032199065.1). NCBI lineage: Eukaryota > Metazoa > Chordata > Mammalia > Pholidota > Manidae > Smutsia > Smutsia gigantea. The sequence continues at coordinate 126,290 of JAVSCE010018857.1, forward strand.
GGGGATTTACCGAGAGCCAGTGAGGTGGAACTTACCGACGCCGGTGAGGTAGAGCACGCTGTGGCCCACGGCACTGCCCTGATGCTGCCCAAAGTAGGAGACCTTCACCTGTGGGGAATGGTCAGCCCTAAGCCGGCATGGCTGCCCCTTCGGAGATGGCAGTGGGGACACCCCAACACCTGCTTAGAGGCAGGGGAGGCCCTTTGAACTGCCGGAGGCCCCAGACTCATGGGCTCCCAGTTTGGATTCAGAGCTGCCTTCCCAACCAGAGGCTGGCTGGGGGGCACCCCTGGATCCTAGGGCTGGGCTGAGGAACTAGGAGGGCCAGGTGGGTTACGCTTAGGCGTAGGATCTAGGTGGGTCCCAGAGAGAGCAGATGGACCCTCAGGAATCCATGGGGATGTTGGAGAGAAAAGGAAGGGGCAGCTATTGCCCTTGACTTAGGCAAGTTACTCAACCTCTCCAGGCCTCTGCTTCTTCATCTGTAAAATGGGAACAATCCTCCCCACACCCCCACCATAACAGCCAGGGTCACGTAGCTCTTCCCTTGGTCCAGAACCCAGCCCAAGTGCTCCAGTGAGCTGCCGGGATGGCCTAGTAGACAGGGTCCAACATCGTGAGGCTGCTCAGGGCCTGCCTGCAGCTTCACAGCTAGTAAGCGGAGGAAGTAGAGTCTGAGCCCATGGCAGGCTCCAGGGTCTCTGCTCTCAACAGCTGCACAGTCCCTGCCGGGCGGAGAAAGGGCCATATCCATGAGTTGGTGGGTCACTGCATGGGTGGTGGGTGCCTGAGGGCAAACGAGGAGCGTGTCACCTGTGAAACGGAAGGCTTCCGTCTTCCTTAGGTGTGGGAGACACACACACGCCCAGGTAGGTGTGTCTGCATGTTTGGCTACGTGCACAAGAATGGAAGTGTTTTAGGGGGTCTGTGTGTAGGCTGAGTAAAAGGATTAGTGTGGGCATGTTTGTGGATTTGAGGGCGTGAGCAGGCAGGCTGTGTGTTTACGGGCGTATTCATTCATGTGTGTATGTGTGATGTTGCGATGTTGGGGTAGGTTTGCATTTTTTGGCATCTATGGAGTTTATCAGCATGTGTTGTGTAGATGCAGGTGTCCTAAGCCTTGTGGAGTTCGGTTGAGTGGGGGCAGTATGTGAATGGGGTTATGCTTCAGGGTCCTCTTACCTTGGACTGGGGTGGGGTGGGAAATGAAGCCCCTTTCTGTGGGGAAGCAGCCTCTTACCTTAAGATCATTTAAATCCTTACTGGCTGTGTCCACAGATACGGTCACATCCACGTTGGCATCCAGGGGCCAGTGGGTCTTGTCTGTGGGTGCTGTCACCCGTGCCGAGTCATAGACCACAAAGACTTCCAACCCAGAGCTCCCAGAGACCCTGAAGGTCTCAGCACCCCTGGGCACATCACTGGCAGAGAAAGGAGAGAGGACATGATCCAGGGGCTGCTGCGGTCAGGCTATGGGCACAGCAACCCCAACAGCTGGCCTGGGGAGCAGCAGAGGTGTGGGGGAGGGCCCCTGTCCTGGAGACCAGCCTGGCAGGGCACCAGGCAGCCTGGGCTCCATCCCAGCTCTCCGTGGATCCCCATGTGACCCGCCCGGGCACACTGTCCCCTGCCCTCAGCCTCCCTGCCTGCAACACGAAGGGGCCGGAGCAGAGCAATAGCTGTGGAGCTTTGTTTTAGTGGCAGAGCCATTTCAGCAGACCTCACACCTCACATAGAACCCGGACAGAAGAGACAAAAGGGAGCTGGGGATGAGGCTAGCCACAGCATTTAGCCCCTCCACTCCAGCAGCGTCCCCACAGCTCCAGAGAGCCAAGGCACCCCACCCCAAGGCTTCCACTCGGATACTTCCAAACTCTCTAACCCAACAGGAGACCCATTGGCGGACCACCTCTCAGCTCCTCCGTCGCCATGCCCATGCCCCTGGACTGCTGGGCAGCCTCCTCACCGGTCTCCCTAGGCCCGCCCGTGCCCCCTCTGGTCTGTTCCACACACACCACTCTCAAGTCAGATTGTGCTGCTCCTCTGCTCAAAAGCACTGGTTCCTGTCACACTCAGTAAAAAGCCAAGTCCTCACAAGGGCACAGAAGGCCCCCCTGATCTGCCCCTGCCCCCTCCCTGACCTCCTCCTCCCACTACACTGCCCCTCACCACTCCGCTCCAGCCACATGGACCTTCCTACTATTCCAGGAATCTGCCAGTCTCCTGACTCAGGGCCTTTGCACTGGCTGTTTCCTCTGCATAGAGTACTTCCCCCCCCACCCCCAGATATCCACAAGGCACACTTCCTTACCCTCTTCAGGGCTCTGCTTAAATGTCACCTTCTCAGTGAGCCCTCCCATAGGCCCACTTAACACTGCCCCTTGGCCCACCTTCTCCCGACTCTCCCATCCCTCCTCTGCTCTGATTGTTATCATGCTGTTGCTTATTGTTCATCTCTCGTCCTAGAAGTTCAGCTCCATGAGGGCAGGGAGTTTTGTACACCTACAGCGGTGTCTATACACCTACAATGGTGTCTGTACACCTACAGTGGTGTCTGTACATCTATAGTAGCATCTGGCACATAGTAGGTGCTTATTCATCGTTAAATGAATGAATGGATTCCGTTTCCCCTACTCCGCAGGGGGATTCAGGCCCATCTGTATCCAGCAGTACAGAACCTGACTGATGCCAGCACCTGGGGCAGCTTCTCCCATCCACTACTACAACTCATCCACCTGATAACCCAGAGTCTGGGCTTCACAACAGGGGGAACTGAGAAGCCCTCAGTCTGCCAGGCCCCAGCCTGGGGCTCCCATCTTCCAGGCCTCCACACTAGTCCTCATAGTACCAGCTGCTCCCAGCCACAGCAGATAGCAGCTAGCCTTCCTGGGCCATAGACTTGGAGGGGATGCTCTGCAAACTTGGACCACAGGGCACCCGGAACCAAACCAACAGGGCCTCTGCCAGTGCATCTCACCCTTCTTTGTCCCCTGAATAAGCATGAACTCTGAGCCTCTCTGTGGCAGGCACTAGCTAACCCCCAGGTTCCAGGAAGCCCCTGGCATGTGGCGCCCACACCCTGGCAAGGAAGTCAGATGAGGCAATTTCATGTCAGTGTTTCTCCTTCCCCTGCATGTCAGGGCTCTCACTGCCATCCTCCAGGGCAAAACCATCGGCCTCAAGGCCACCACCCAAGGTCAAGTCCACTTACAGGCGCCCAACTGCAAAGATGTTACAGCCAGAGGGGTCTTTTGATATATCTTCCTGCCTCCATACTTTCCGGGACCCCTGAGAACCCACCCAGACACCCTCCCTAACCCCCACCATGGTCGCTCTGTCCCCATCAGACAGCTGCCCGCACTGACAATGACGGTGGTCATAGTTACAACAATCCCAAGTCCTACTCAGGGCCTGGCTCTCTGATCTTATCATGGCCCTTCAAGGCAGTTATTCTCCAGATGAGGCTGGGGTGGAGAGGGGCCCTGGAGGCCCCTGCTACTGGCAAGACCCGCCTCCCTCACCCCCAACTCATGGCCTTCGTGAGCCGCGATGCCTCCAGGAATCCTGCCATCTTCATGCCTTCATCTCTGTTTAGTCAGTTGCCATGGGAGCCCAAGTATCCCAGGCTCTCACCCTCTAATCCGGCCTCCCCCTCATCCTCCTCCACTCCCAGACAGTCTCATGTGCCCTCATCTGCACGGTGGCCTCGACCACACGTGGGGGCGTTTCTTCGACCTTCATACTGCATCAGAAACCTGCTCCCCTCCACGCGCATGACCTCCCCTCCGTGGCGACTGTTTCTCCCTCTCTGCCTGCTACCCCTGGGCCCAGAGGTGGTAAGCGGTCCTGCTTGGTTCCCACTGCCACTCTGTCCTTATTCCTTAAGGGCACCAGCTCCTTTCCCTGTGTCCAGAGCTGCTGCCACCACTTGTTATTTAAAAAGCCACGTGGGTGACGTGCGGGCACCCTGGCCCCTCCGTCCTCTGACCTCCTCTCTTCCAGGGCTCCTGTGCTCCCCTGGGCCTCAGCCACCCTCTCCATGGGCAGACCCTGACTTTAACTGCACCAGACTCCCCCCTTGCAGCCCTCTCTGATGCCACCTGCTAGCCTGCCAGCTCACTCCAACACAGCAACTCCGCCAAGCCTTCAACGGCAGTGGCACCTGCAGCCACGGCAGGCCGAGCCAGCCTGCTCCACCCCTTCCCGCAGCCCTCATGCCTTCGCTCAGCTGGGATTCCTTAATCCCGCATCACCGCCCCTCCTTGCCCCACTCTCAACGCCTGCATGCAGCTTTGCCTCCATCGTACTGCCCAGGCAAGCTCCAGCCACAATCAAACCCACCTCTTCCCTTGACTGTGGCCCACTTACGTTTGCGACCACTGCCTGCAAGTGACCCTTGACACTACCCAGCAGTCTGACAACATTTCTGGGATCTCTTTTCTCTTTCCAGTCCCAGAACAACATTCCATACTTTCTGTCTCCAGAAACCTCCTTCTCCTGCTCTCCCTCCTCACCCAGAGCTGATACTTCCTTGATCCTGCTTCACGTGCCAGCACACCTGCCTTGGGCCCACAGCCACATCTGCCATCCTGGGACAAGGGATGGACTGTTTCCAGCCTCCCTGCATGCTTGTTCCCCTACTTACGGGCCTGGCCCCAGCCTCGCGCCTCCTGGCTCTCTGTCGCCGAGCACACAGAAATGTTGTAAATACAATCATCCTTCCTCCCGCGGCCACGGCCCCCTCATTGCTTCACCTCCCCGCATGGGAACATGCTTGCTGCCCAATTCTTCCTTTCCATCGTCTCTGCGACCCACCTTCAAATCAGGCTTTCCTTCCCACCGTACCGTCAAAACCTTACTGTTGCTAAATCCAAAAGTCCTGTCTCTTCTTCCTCTTGATGATCCTTCAGAGGCTTTTAACCCAGATGATCAGCTGTCCTGAAAACACTTTCCGCTCGGGGACCCAAGACTCACCTTGCCCTCCTCTTTTCTCTCTGGCTGCCTCCTTTGCTGCTTCCTGCTCACCCCTGACCTCTCAACTCCAGAATGCCCAGGCAGTGGTGCGCCGGCCAAGTGTTTAACCACCAGCCGTTACAAGGAGAGGGCATATATATAAGTTCATTATAAATGTCATTGATATCAATGATGTGTAACACACACTTGACAAATATGAGTACACTATACATTACTCTTTATCATAAAATCGTTGTAAACCCTGTATAGCCCACCGACGCTCCCAGAATGCCTCTCTTATGACCTGTGGCTGTAGTTCAGCCACGATTCCACAGAGGAAGTTGCGCCCCGATCTGATTCTCTCCCCAGTTAATTTACTGTCATCAAATCTGATATGGGATACGAATGTTCATTGGTATTTTCATTCATGTTCAAGAGTGAAATGAAAGTGAAACCATGAAGATAAAACCTCACTCCTTCAATGACATGAGCAACTAATCGTTTTGCTGAATCAGATAATAGGAAATTTATCTTTCGGTGGCGATCACATTGGGATTAGCCATAGACCCAGCGCGCTTTCAAGTTTAATCTGCATGATTGACCTTTTCTCCCTCAGTCAGTCAGCACGCGGAGCCCTGATTTGGAGCCTCCGCTGATTTCCAGGGCATAAAGACTCCCACTCCAGCCAATTTCACGTTACCAACCCAGTGTCTTTGAATTCAGAGTTGTGAAGAGGTACACAATAGCACCCCATGTGTAACTATTTCTACCATACAGAGGACAGCGATCTTGCAGCACAGATGATGGTAGCATGTGGTAAAATAAGAAGGAAGTGGTGCGTTTTGAATATTTATTACCTTTGTTTAATATCATTTGTTGAATTGTAAGCATATATAGGTTAATTTTGAATAGTGGCTGTGTTTGACAATGGGCTCACAAACTTTCTAAAAAATTGACAGTCAGGTCCCCTTGGGGAAGGACCCTGCTACACTGCTAAAAATTTCTACTGCTCACCTCCCACAGCCTTCCCCAAAGGGACGTACCGCCTTTTACCAGGTCAGCTGTGCACTGGAGAAAAGGAAATAATCAGACTTTTCAGTTTTGCTGGACACTGGCTCTGAACTGACGCTAATCCAGGAGACCCACCTGTGGCCCCTCAGTCAGAGGAGAGACTGATCCAGTCAAGCGATCAATGGGCTTAGCTCAGGTCCATATCACAGCAGGGCCAGTGGGTCCCTGTGCCCACTGCAGTTTTCTCCCCCAGTTCCAGAATGTGTAACCGGAACAGACAGTCAGTGATGGGCAGGTCCCCTCCCTAGCACTCTTGCCAGTGGGTCCCTGCTGGCTCCAGGCCTCCTGGTCCCAGGGCTTTGTACTCTGTCCTCTTCTCTGTTGACATGCACCCCTTTGGTGATCTCCATCTGCCACACCAATATGCTTAGAACCCCCTCTTTGCCATCTCCAGACTCTCACAGCCAACTGTCTTCTGAACGTCCCCCTAGGGTATCTAATAGGCATTTAAGATTTAATGTGTCCAAAACCAAACTCCTACCTCCCCACTCCTGCCCCATCTGTAGTGCTGTCTCCCAGGCCGAGAAAGGTGCAGGAGGGCTGGGGCCCTCCCGATGTGTGAGGGAGGGGGCCATGGGAGGGGCTGCTGCTTCGCACTGGTGCCCATGCTTGGCAGGTTATGCCAGGTAGGCACCTGCTACCTCAGATTCTCATTCCCTTGGCATCTGACCCGCACCCACACCCTGGGCCTCAGAGATGGGGTTCACACTCCTTTCCTCATCTCTCAGGCTTCCAGGTGGATGGGTGGGACCATGGATTATGGGTGCTGATGGGGTTGTAAGAGGCAGGTGTAGGAGTCTGGGGTAAGCACCAGGCCGCCCCACACTGGGATTTGCCTCAACAGCTGCTCTGCAGGAGACTCCCAATGCACAGCTCCCCTGGCGACTTCCCTTTAGTGGAGTCGTGATGCAGCCCCCAGACCCAACCACAGCCCCAGTAGGCAGCCCTGGAGTAGCCCCAAACTCACAGTCAGATGAGGTCATGAATTTGCAAGCACCCCTTTAAATGAAAGGGACTGCTCTCATTAGCATACAGGAGAAGGCCTGTGGGTGTAATCATCGCTAGTAAGTTTATCATCATGTCCATGTCTGTGTCTTCACCTTGCCCTCTACCGCCCCCCGACTGCCCGCCACCGCCAGTGCCCTTCCCCCAGTCACCTTGTGGGGCGGGAAGGATAGGGATAGGGGAGGGTCATCTTCTGTATTCTTGAAGACCCACTCTGAATGCCACCCCTTCTGTGGAGGGGACTGTGGGCCCTGTGTGAAGCGTAGCTTCTGACCTGGTCACGCAACTGCTCTGAGCCTTAATTTTCCTCCTCTGTAAAAGGGTACAGTCCTATATAAGCCACTTCCCAGGGCCACTGGGGGAGTCTATGAGATGAATGCATTTAAAGTGCTTGGCACATAGTAGGTGCTTAGTGAGTGTTAGGTGCCATCGTGGCCGTTACTATTTCTCTTCCCAGAGCCCCCAACAACCTAGCCCACTTGGTCCAGAACCCCACATCCTTTCCTCTGTGCTCCCACAGCACTGGTCACCCCTTCCTCAGGGACCTTCACAGTCCATCTATGTCACCTGGAGCAGTGTCTTGCCTGACTCATCCGGCTGCATCTCCGCATCCCAGACCCAAAGCAGGACCCGGGGCACCAGGCTAGTAAAGAGGCCGGAGCCAGTTCTTACAGAACCTCACAAGAAGAGGGGAAGAGGGTGGGTTGGGGAATTTCAAATCAACAGGTAATTCCCAGCCTGCCAGGGCATAACGAGAGCATGTTTCACAGATCCTATTGGGCTGGGATATGCTGCGGTGGCATTTTTAAGGGCCTACTATGTGCCGGGCACATGCTCAGTTTGTGATACCCATGATCTCACCTACACCTCACAGCAACCCTCCCAGGTACACATTGCTGTCCTCATTTGGCAGATGAAGAAATCTTCTCAGAGAGGTTAAGTAACTTTCCTAGGGTCACACAGCTGACAAAGGAAGGCAGGCACAGCAGGTTTGGCTTCTATGATATCTTGGCTGACATTAAAATGAGTGTGTGGGCCCTGAGCAGACCCCTGGCCAGGAAGAGAGCAGGGAAATTGTCGGGGAAGACGCAGGGAGGGAAAAGGCAAATGTTGAAACTTCACAACACAAGCTCCTAATAGGGTTCCTTGGGAGTGGGCCGGGGAGGCCTAAGGCAGTATGTAGGGCACCAGCCAGGAGAGCCACAAGCCCTGCTCCCCACCCAAGAACCCGAACCTGGCAGGGGTGAGGTTGGTGCAGGCCAGGAAGATGGCACCTGTGACCTGGCCCCTGGCCGCCCTAAGACAATGAGACTGTGGAGTATCTGCATAGGCACTGGGTCAGGGAGGGGTCTTGGAGGTCATCCTGGCTAGTCCCCTGCCCATTGCAGGACTCCATGCTTGAATACTTCCTGCAGCAGACAGCTCACTATCTCACAGCCATCTGTGTTTTGACAAGTCAGATAACTAGTAAGCGTTTCCTTTTGCTCGCAGCAGCCTGCCTCCCAGAAGCTGCCACCCACTGGGGCTCCACAGGCCATGCCTTATTTCTACACGGAAGTTTATCGCCTTGTATCTAGGGAGAGGAGAAACACAGCAGTCACGGGGCAGTCCCTCCCATGCCATCTGTCTACCCTGCCACCGAACTTCACCAGCCCCCCGGGGGCCAGAGCTCACGGGTCTGCGGCAGCCTAGGTTCTGGGCAGGGGCTGCAGAACAGTGCTGACCTAGCCCCTGGCTGGGTGGGTGGGTGTAGGGGTAGTGGCAAAGGGCCAGAGTGCCCAGGGGGGTTCTCCAAGGCTCTGTGCTGGGGGAGAGGCAAGGGCAGAATTGATGGAGAGCTGAAGAGCAAGCCGGAGGGCAGCCCTTGAGCAGAGCAGGCCAGCTTAGCTGGTAGCCCCCCTCACTCCTGGCCAGCCACCTGTCCACAAGGTGCCCCCAAGGTACCACCCTCCAGGTATCCTGGACTTGAAGTTTTCTGGACTGAAGCCAGAAGAAACGCCATAGGACCAGCCAGCAGGAGGCAGCAAGCCCTCTCTGGGACAGCCAGCTCTGAGGGTCCTGCTGGGAGCTGGGCCAACAGTCCCACAGAGCTGGCTGGTCCCCTGTGGACTCCAGTCCTAAAGGACAGCAACTCCCCAGGGGCGCATGGAGGTCCCATTAGCACTGCCAGAGACCCTGCCTCCACACATATTTCCTGAGCACCTACCATGCACCAGGGCCACATTGGGCACCAGGAAAGCGGAGACAACAAATCGCCCCTGGCCCTGCCCCTGTGGAGACCACACGGGGAAGGTATCCCAGTCTACACCACGCTCTTACTCCATTCTCATTCCATCCCCTCGGCCCCTGCCTGCTGACAGGGGAGTTATTTATTATCCCTCTCCCATTTTATAGATGATGAACTGAAATTTCAAGTGGGTCACACAGAGGACAACAGTGGCAGAGCTGGGATTTGACCCCACTTGGTCTGACGGCAAGCCTCATCCTCTTTCCCACTGCACCCCCACACTGACCCAGCACCATAGAAGGTTCCCTAATAATGGGCTCTTTCAGGGTCAAGCTCACAGAATTTGGGATTAACCAGATCTGGACTTAAATCCCCTGCTCCAGCATTTGTGGGCTGGTGACTTTGGGCTAGTCTCTTGACCTCTGTGAGTCTTTTTCTGCAAAATGGCACAGTTGTCGGCGTCCCATAGGCTAGTTATGGTATTTCACTGGGATAATGCAGTGAGTACTCGAGAGTTCTGCCTATTGTCATTACTGTCATGAAGGGTGGGAGAGCAGGCAGATTCTGGGGAAGAAAGCTGGCGGATAAGAGGATTCTCTATTCCTTCTCTGACCTCACCAAGAAACCTGACGAGCTATGAGGTTGTTAACATCCACATCCTGAAGTTCTAGCCCCCAGGCTAGGATGGGAGCCCCTCACAGGTGGATACGGGCTGTATCATTGAATGCCAAGGCTGACATGGACCTGGACACCGATAAGGTGTCTAGGGACTTCTATTAAGTGACCAGAGTGGGGTAAAAGCCACAGAAGGTTCAGACCACCAGCCACCCGCCCCCCTTCCCCCCCGGCTTTCAGCCCTGGCATGGTTTTCTCCTGGGTCCTCCCCGGGATCTGGCTGTGGCTGACAGGTTGGAGGAAGGAGATGGCTGCCGCCCCATACACCCCACATCACAGGCTGGGGCTTTCCCCGAAGCCTGGAATCACACAGGGTGTGGCGGTGTCCTCTCTCTTCCCCTCCTTCCCAGAGATAACGATCATGGTGTCTTGCACCCTGTCACTGCTCAGGGAGGGCAGGCCCAGAGCCTAGAAGGAGGGCCCAGGCTGGCCAGGCCTTCTTTCAAGTGGACCCCTGCCCTCCCAGGAATGGGGGTGGTGGGAAGGGGGGCAGCTCTCACACATGGGCCTTCCCAGCAGAGGCACACAGGGCCTGGGGACCAGAGTTTCCCAGAAAGAAGGAGCTTGAATGGAAAAGCAGCCATGAGTCCCTTCTTCCCCCTCAGCCAGTTTCCCCATCTGCAGATGAAGGAAAGCATGCCTGTGCCTTGTGGATTACTAAATTCCTTATTGGTGATACGGGGGCCACATTCACAGGTAAAACAATAGGTGATGTTCCCCCATCTAGCACTGGAGAAAACAGGCCCAGAGCAGCTATGTGACTGGCCCAAGGTCACACAGCCTACAAGGATGGGCCTGACTCCCAGCCTTTGGTCGTGACTACCCGCCATCCTATCCTCAGCAGATACTGCATTGACTCTCAGATGGCTCCATGCCTACAGATCTTCCTCCTTTAGGGCCAGTCAAGATGGAGCCCAGTCTTCCTTTACAAATCCTCAGCCCGGTCCAGGAGCCCCAGGGCACGCCTCCCTGAGGTCCAGCAGCCTTGGTGCCCAGCCTGCTCAGGTCACACAGCTGCGTCCTCTGAAGGATCCTCCTATGGGTCTTTTTACCTTCCCTTTGCCCCCCTGCTACTGCCTGCTCCAGCCTGGCGCCCAAGACCCGGGTGGAG